>APFE031188047.1:2337-23965 GCA_000404065.3 Pinus taeda
TATTATTGTGCCCCATAGAATCCCTCTATTGTTATTTTTGTGGATTTATATTATTATTGTTAGGTCAGCTGGGTTATACTGTGACTCCTTAGACTCCTATATATAGAAAGGAGGTTTTTTCATTTGAATCATCAAATAATTGTTCATTTATGTAATGTAAAGGAGGTTGCCCCTCGAAGAGGCTGAATTTTAAGTCGTTGATCTATCTTTTCTATCTTTTTCTTGAGATGGTTTCATAATATTGACAACGAATGCCATCACTTTGGTCCTCGTTGGCTCTACAATGATCCAACCATCACTCCAAATCATTGAACACAACCTTTTTGCTTCCACAAAGACATTGTCTCAATGCTACTACATTTCCCTCTCTGACGATACCTCTTAGCACATAATGTTTCTTCCATCTTCTTACAATGGCCATGTCATCTCTGGTGCCCTTTGATTGGGCTTGATTATCATTATGAAAGAATTCAATTGCACTTTTTTGTAAAACTATGCGTATGTTCACTCTTCACCATATTCTTGATGTTTTTCTATTCCTTCCCTCTCTCTACCATTGTCACTGTGACGAATGCTGCATTGTGTTTCTCTTTGTTTTCTTCTTTTTAGGACTTTGCAAATTATTGAACTGGAAGTTGGTGAATGTCATTAAACTTTAATTAGTGACCCAAAAATTCTTCAAATTATACAAACATCGAAATACCAACCATGCTCTTCAACATCGCATGCCCTTGCCTCGTCTACTACCTCTTCGACACAATATTTTGTGTCATCATCAACTCAGTTGTCCTCCACTCTGCCTTCTGCCATTCCATTCATGGCACTAATCCACTATCATAAAAAATGGTTGATCAAGGGTAGGGTGCTTGGAAAAACAACTGTTAGCTCCTACAACAATGCTCGAGGCTCTAAAATTACCTTTGGATTTGAGCTCAATGATTCTCTCAATGATACAATCCATACCTCTACCTTCAGTGATTTGGAAGGTTCCTTGCATGACCTTGTCCAAATTGGGAAGCCTGACATGTTTCAAATGGTTTTATGAGACCAAAAAACACAAATTACAACCATCTGGATAGAAAATTGGAAGTCTTCCTCATCGTAAATTCCATTGTTGAACCTTCTTTAGATGATGTTTCGACAATTCCTTTCCATCATTTCCATTTTAAATATATAGATGAAATCAAATCTGCAACCCTCAACTCAATTGTCGACATCATTTCCGTTGTTAGGTCCACTTCTCCAACTTCCACCATTCATCGAAGAGATGGCTCTTAAACACCTAGGAAAATTCTCAGCTTGGAATACATGTCTGGCTATAGTATCAACGTCACCTTATGGTGGGGAGCATTGCCACACCCTGGGCAAGAAACTCATTGATGTTGCCTCTTTTGGTGCTTTGAACATGCTTGAAATCAAAGGGGGTCATCAAAGAGACCACGTGGCCTATTGCTAGATCCTGTGATTCTAGATACCGAGAAGCTCCAATCATGGTTTCATCAAAGAGGTCACCTTGCCTCTTCACGATCTTTCAGTAGAAAATTTTGGGGCCTTCTAAGCGAGGCCACCGACTACATACAATTTTCGACATAATAGACTCTCATCCCGCTCGAAAGCCAATATTATTCTCTATTTGTGGAACTATCACCTCTATTGACATGCAATATTTCTACTTCCTTGTAGGCCCTCTCTCATCTGATGTCATGCAAGCATGAAAAGAATTTTCAACCACTAAAATGGAATGTGGCATTACATAAAATGTGGTGGGGCCTTCCCAAAATGTGACTATCAGTATGTGCTAAACTTTGAAATGCATGACCACACATGCGTACTTGAAAATGTCATCACATTTGATAATTCTACAACTGAACTCATGGGTGTCCAAGAGAAAGACTTTCCCATACTCTCCAGTGATCCTAGTGCTATCCACAAGCTTCGTGCAAGGCTTTCATGCCATCCTTTCCTCTTAACACTATTTGTGAAGACAAATATATTTAATGATGTGGCCCATTTGAGTTTGTACTAATCAATTTAGAGGAAAACACCTATAGCTTTGCATGTTCCTTTCTCCTCCACAGAATCAAAATTTTTTCTCCTGCTTCACTTTTTTGGCATCTTTGAAAGTCAATTTATTTTCTTGATGCCACCCTGAAGTGTAAACAATAAATTCTATATCATTTTATGTTCATTGTTGTTTCATCCCTTGTTTCCCCCATTCTTTTTGTTCACTTCATCATTGTACTTATCTTCTTTATGTATATACACCTATGATACATTTTGCAGATTCCACGTTTGCATAATTCTGCATCTTTTACTTTTAAATATAGTATATATGTTTTTTTCTTCCTCCTTATAAATAAAATAAAATCTTTGCATCCTTTGATATTGTTCTTCGTGCACCTAAATACAAACATTGGCTTCTTACAAAGGGTTGTCATTTGGTTGCCTTAAATATATTTGGTAAATGAATGATAGATATTTATCTATCACCACAAAAATATTTGACCGAAATAAGATTGATTATAATCCCATTCTACGCTCCAAATATAGTTTTGACAAAGTTCCATCAATAAAATTTTAATTGCACGAAATTAGTACATAATATCAAAGAAACATAAACTCTATTATAAAACGGTTTCTAGGACCATTAAACTTCAGCTACTTTGTCAAAAGACACATCTACTTTATAAGCTAGAAGGAACTATTTCAAAAATATATACCCACTAATGAATTTCTTGCTTTTTGGGGCTACGTACTCTATCTTTGTGCTTATCACAACTCGTTCTCATCTCCTATATTTACTTGAATTTGTGTCCCCATGTTTGTATCAGGATGGACATGCCAACATCTTCTGCAAACGCCTCAAGAAATGCTCGGAATTGAGTCCTTTTATGCACAAAATAAAGATGCCTCCAACAAACAAAGACAACTCAAATATAAAGTTTATTTAAACACCCAAAACTTTCCAGCTATACCCCTGTCTAATGTTTCTCTTCCCCAACATCTTGAAGATTCACTTACAAAGCCATCTCCTTCAACATTCCCTCCTTCGACTGTACCTACCCTTCAACTTCCTCCATTTACTGCGACTTCTTGTTGATATACATCACTATCCCCACAATTGACTAATCCTCCTTCACCCTCCCATCCCAATATTTTGGTCAACCCTGCCCTTAAACTTGCATACCATCGATTTTGTGAAGGGATAGAAGACCTCTCTCCCTTGCATATCTACTTCATATGATAATAATCATACCCAAATATGAAAACAAAATTATTACATGGTAACCTACATTTCTCTCGATGTGCAACTACAAAATCCACCCAACACTTCTACTTGTGAACAACATGGACCCTGGAAACTAACCATTTTTCATTGCTGCTCTAATAGAAATAGAAGAAATGTTCATATCACGTGTTAGTCCAATCTTGCAAGTCACCCGTGCAAGAGGTGGATAGTAAAAATACACTGGTCATACTATTTTTTTCCCACAAGACATCACTGTCATTGCCAACATTTTACCATGCTTGGTTTCCAAATTAGACATTGTCGTTGTTACTAGGAATGGGTTTGACCACAAAACATATGATTTCTTTGTTAGCGGGACACGTGTTCTTGCAGACTTAGGGTACAAACTAGCCCATTATCCCTACTACAAGGATTTCCAACTTGACCAACCTGTAATATCTACCTTTCCTACTCACCCTACTGATAAGTCTTCTCTCGTTCGTTGCATCTCCCCCTCCTCTCTTGAACGATGACTTTACTGACCTTAAAGAAATACACAACTACCTGCACTCTCCCAATACTAATTCCATTACTTCACTTTCCTGGCCCTCTGTCTCCCCCTCCACTATGAATGGATATTCCACAGAATGCCTCTTTGTTGTGTCATTCCCCACAATATTCCTCACAAGGGATGCCATTATTGGTTAGCCACATCTTAGAAAAGTTGAAATGCAATAATATGTTTTTCACCTCATACGCTACTATAATAACCAATTTTCCCAAAATCAAAGATCATAGTATTACTTGTACAATCTTATGTTGTGGAACCATAGTCAAGCAACTGTTGTTGTTTTCGTGAAAAGAAACCTTGAAGAGGGCTATCAGATGACCGTTTTAGACCTTCGTACATGCCTCCATGACATGCCTGATTCCATGCTTCCTAACTAGATTGTGTGCTTTGGATCGGACCTTAGAGGGACGCACTTGTTATAGAAAAAGAACAAAGGTAAACTCACTAATATGATCATACTAATAGTTAGTCGTATGTTCTTCCTCACTCTAGGTAGGGCTGACACCAAATGGCATGACATGCAGATGGGCATGCGTGGAAGCCCCCCACAGATTCATCTGAGCTTTCTCGGTGGAAATTCAAGAGTATAATCAACAATCCACATATTACAACGTAGTAAATTCATTGTTGATTCACAATCTTCCTTCAAGAGGTCTTGCAAAAAGGTTTATATGCAAAGGACATCTTGTGTAGGTTTTTCGCTCACCATCCTTCTCCTTTTTGTTTCCTTGCTTGGATGTACATTCGCCTCATAAAATTTCATTTTTCATCTTTGCAGGTATGAGCTGCAACATAGGGGCTCCACACAGATACATGGTTTCCTTTGGCTCGAAAACACATGTGATATGGACAACCTCGATTGGGATGACCAAGTCGCGATGGATACAACGATGTTTTTTTTAGATGAACATATTTATGTTTTGAATCCTCACCCTCCTGAACAACATGAACCTTATGTACACATATCTACATAGAATTACCTATGCATCCTCCCATCACCATTGATATTTGCATCTTCTCACCTTCAGGACTACGGAAATATTCATAATTTCATTCAATGCCATACAAAATGCCACCCCTCTCCACATATTCACAAAAAGGGTCCTACTCTTGTTTGGCGTTATAGAGTTCCATGGGATTTGAATCATTGATGATAATGGACAAAAGAAATATGTCTACTCATAATGATCACAGAATAAATGCACACAACTCTGACATTCTATACATATGGAGAGAAAAAATCGTTTGCCAATTAGTTTTGTCTCGAAATGTTTTTCTCCGCTACATCACGAAATATGCATTGAAACTAGAAAAAAATCAAAAAGGTTATCGGAAAATGTTGTCATGTCTCTCGGGATGTCCACCCTAAAACACCTATTGTTAATGTTGTCTGAAAATGTTTAACATAGGACATCGTCACATAGGAAACATGCCACATGGTAAAAAAATTGCTCCTTTCACTTTGTTGATACTCTTTTGTTTCCCTCAGTGTTACTCGAATTGTTTGTTGACATGTTGCTCATGGTCTACGTTCCTCATTCCTAACACCATCCTTCATTGTAGCATACATGAATATACATCCTTCACTTGAAACACTAACTCTTCTTGAAGTTTCACATTCCTGGTCCTTCTCTACTTGTTGATAACATAACCAATGGAAACAAATAAATCCTTGCAAAATTGTTTATGTCCTCAATTCCTATTCCTTGATCCATTCCCCTGTTGATGCATCCTACGCTTCTTTCCGCTGGATTGAACTACTTATATACTTCCCTTTCTACACACTCCCATTAGACATAGGCTCCACTGATGAAGCAATCATTTCACGTTGGGAACAAAAAAAATATGCATATGTTCCATGGAATGTTCATCGATCCATGAAGCCCCCTTTTCCCCTTCTTCTAATGACACCTCCACTAATGATATCTTCAACCCCCCTAAATCTATAGACATTGATGAATATAAATTCCTTTCTCATCTACACCTTGGAAAGAACATGGAAATTAATGACATTAACATGCTTGGACGTCGCGACTTTGACTCTAGCCACAATTGGGCCCATACTACCATCCCTCTCCCTTTGCAAGAGACAACCATGCATTTCATAGACTTTAGTTGCTCATCCATTGAAATCCATTCTATCCTATCTCCAATTCCTCGCTCGCTCACCTCACTATCACCCACCCAACATGTTGCTTTCACCATTGACCTCACTCACATTAGGACCACTTCCTCCATTCCTCCACTTAGAATTCTCATCTAAGGCATTGTTGGCACATGGAATTCTCATTTAATTGATTGCCTAAAAGATACATTTCTTGTTGAATCTCTTCCCAACTCAAGTCCATTTCTCCTACTTGCTCCAATAGGTGTTGTAGTAACATAAAGGTGCTTAAATTCCATTTTGCCTTTTGCATTCATTTAGTGTCTATGCATCCTCTTGAGATCCAACCACTTATACATCCCCAAGAAAAATGTTGTCACATTAAATACATTTTAATCGATGAAATGAGCTTTATTGGCCCTAAAATTCCTTCACACATAAACGATCACTTAAAGGAGGTATTTACTTCCTATCAGAATGTTCTTTTTGGAAATCGGTCTATCATACTTATTAGTGATCTTGGGAAGCTACCTCTTGTGAAGGACATCCCCATGTTAGCTGACACATCATGCTACAATGCCTTTTGGCACACCTTTGACACAGTCGTCACAACATCTACCATATTTCGTCAGAAAGGGATGAACCCTCTTCAAATTGCATTTCGACAATTGCTCACGAATCTCAGAAATGCAACATCAATAGTTGAAGACTTGAACCCTTTCATGTTAAGGAAAAATTCTTTTTTGTCAAAGGAGGAGCAACAAGAGTTTGACAATGTAATCCACTTATATCCAACCAACCTAGCTATCAAATTGCATAACAAACAAATGCTCAAAATATTGAACATATCAATTGCATGATGCTACGTAGAGAAAAAGAAACACCATCGTACTAGTGCACATGAAGAAGATGAATAGTTGGATACAAAAGTTCTTATTTGCAATGAACAATAGGTTTTCCTCACATGTAACTTATGGGTTGAAGTAGGTCATGTAAAGAAAGCGCTTGGAAAAGTAATTTCCATTTTCTATGTAGCTGGATCAAAACTCCCTCAATTACCCTCCTTTGTTGTTGTTGAATTCTTCCAATACAAAGGCCCGCCATGGGATGCCTTCAACCCATACTATGTTCCACCTCACCCAATAACATGAGGGTTTCATAGCAAAATTCCCCTTCGAATGGCATGGGGTTTGACAATACATAAATTGCAAGGAATGACATTACCAAAGTCGACAGTGGACATTGGCAACATAGACCGACAAGGCTTAACATTCACTTATATCTCTAGATTTCAAAGATTGGTTGATCTTCATATCTCTCCACCATTTTTGTTCAGCCGCTACTGCTGCATGTAAGACAACATGCTTATATCAATCATAAGCAACAAGACAAATCCATACTATCATCAAAGTCTTTACAACGACCTGCAGTTTCATCGTTGTGTCTAGCCCCTTTTGATTCCCATTCAGTAAGAATAATTTGCATTCAATTTCACAATAGTTGCTTTCTTTTGCAAATATTTGCTACGAAACTAAGTTAAAATTCCATAAATTTTCCCCTTTCTACAAAAAAAATATTATGTGAATTTGTCTTTAGAAAAAAAAATGCAAACTTTACAAGTTCGCATTTTCCTGATTGATATGAAGATACTTTTAGAACTTTGATTCAAATCAAATACTTTAAAAAAATCTTGACAGGGAAACATAAACTAAAATATATGTTCTCACTTACTGCCAAACCTCTTTCTAGCTCTCCAAGGAGTGACTTACCACATAAGTTTGAAACGATTTTTCCAAACAATAAAAGGACTCAAAACATACTCTGAACAAAATTTACAAATTGTTGTGGTAAAAAATACAACACCCCCAACTTTACTTTATTGTTATCATATTGGTAATGGGGACCCCTATGTATTTGCAATCGCCTTTTGGATCCTTTGTTATTTCAGTTTTTCTTCTCTTGTCGTCCTGTTTTATATTTCAATTTAAAGATTTTTTTCATTATTCATTAATTATAATAAATGAAACAAATAGCCCCCGATTCTAACACTTGTGTTTCCATGTGACTTTAACCCTTTTATATTGAACTAGCCCCTTCTAACTACATTTCAGTAAGCATACTTTTGATTCAATTTAAAATAATTTACTTTCCTTTACGAATAGTTGCTACAAAACTTGGTTAAAATTCCAAAAATTTTCCCCTTTCTAAAAAAGATATAATGTTCATTGTGTTTAGAAAAAGAAAAAAATGGGAACAATTTACAAGTTCGCATTTCCATGATTGATTTGAGCATGGTTTTAAAACTCTAATTCAAATAAAATACTTTCGAAATAGTTGACAGTAGAAAAATAAAAATAAAAAATTCTCTCACTTACTCATAAATATATTTTCATCATTAAAGCTGTCTGTTTCGATATGCAATTACCTCTGACCAATGATATTAGAGAACCTGCAAGATTATCATATCGCAATGTTGCACTGCATCCCTTTATCACATATCGGAGAGAAAATATTTTGAATCTTGTCACATAAAAAAACATCAATAGGGAATCTTCAATTTGCTAAAGTGGAGTATAATATGCCATGTGGGCTCCTCAGATAGTGCTTATTATAATACACCAATTTTTTTTAAAAGGGCTATCACTTATGTGTTTCAGAGTTTATATATTTTCTTATTATTATAAATAACCAATGTTATATGTATTAGAGTTTTAGCATGAGATATTTCTAAAATCATTCCTCCAAGTCATAACTCTGATATAGCTCTATTATCCAAATGTTACTCCCACCAATAGACTATAACCACTCTATGGATTTTCTGCCATGTCATTCTGACCAATCATGTGAGGGGAAATATGGTTCCAACAATCAGAAACCTCCCTTTACTATGGTTTTGACCATCCAAAGGACAAGGTTATCCCAAAATTTACTTTAACCTCATAGTCTCACTCCTATGCTTCGAAACAAGGCCTTATCTTTGATTCTTGTCATGACATGGTCAAGGGACCTCGACTCTGGATCACATAATGTCTTAGACGAGGATCTCTAGAACCTCCTCGGTTCTAAGCTCTGTTGTTGCAAAGGCTTCTTTGACCTAGTCTTGCCGACTATGTCTCTATCTCAGGAATCTCGTAGACTCCCAGACATGCTTCGCAGTTTGATGATGATGCATTTTGTTACTTAGGATGTTCTACAATGGGTAGAAAATCCTATAGATTCACAAGCTAATGGAATTTTCTAAAGAAAGAAGCTAGGATCTAATTTTACTCTTTACAACAGAAGCCCATAAACATCAAGCAAACAATAATCAATAGATGAAGAGAATCAAAGGCACTTAACAAAATAAATATCTAGGAAAATCCACAATTGAAAAGCCCACTATTTGTATTGCATTAAATACAAAAAATCAAGATGAAATTATAATTCTTGTTCTCTCTATAAAAACCCTAGCCCTCAACAAATTCAATCTCCAACTCACAAGCAAGCTCAAGTCAAACCTAGGCCTCTTCTCTGCTCTCCAAGCCTTACGTTTCCTTGTGCCCTTGGTCAAAGAATTTGGATGAATACAATATTCTCTGCTCAACCTTGAGCTTAAAATGCATATTTATTTCCTATCCTCCACCTAATGACTTCCTTTGGCCAATACCTAGCCAAAATTCCAAGCCTCCAAGATTGTAATACTTTGCACAATTCTCGAGACAATTAACCTGTATTTAAAGTAAATTCCTCATCCAAAAATGTTCAATCCCTTCAAGGATTAGTTCGTGATTGCATGCACTATCAGTAAAACTTAGAAAAATCTAAAACAAATAGTACAGTATCCCTGCACTCTAGTCAACATGCATGAGTTTCTGATGAGGGTATAATTAGTTAACTAGATTAGCTCTAGTTGAGTGCACTAATGCATCAACTGGTTTTTAACTCACTATTATTTCCTCAAATAGTTTGGAAATAATTTAATTGGACTTAACTCAATAAGATGAGTTAATAAATTACCACTCATACTTAACTCATCTTGGACCCCTATAATATAGGGAGAACATATACATGACATCAAAAAGACTTCCAACTCAAAGTTATGAACTTAACTAAGTCAACTCACTCTAGTTAACTATTACAAGTTGCTATGAGAATATAATTTGATTTTAATTCTCAGTTTATTTCAAGGGAAAATCAAACTGGATTTCCAGATTCTATTTTTAACATTTCTTGTTGCTATTTTCAACACTCCCTCTAAACAATAAAGGAATTTGACTCAATCCTAACCCTAAACATTTGGAATGTTCTGCATGAAACACTTCTCTCTAGTGTTGTTTCTCTAGAAACTCCAAAAACAAAAGAAATCCAACCCAAATCGGAATGATGCCTCTGTCATCAAAGTCTCTCACTAATATTGCCTCTATCGACTAAGCAATTTATGCTTCTGTTGACTCTGACTTTCTGCACTATTGTCAACCCTCTCAATGCTTCTTCAATATCTAACTCCTCTAGCCTATGTCACTTTGATCTCTGACTACATCAATCCCACTGATTCCTCCCGCTACTATGTACTTTGGGATCTCGTAGCACGATATGATCCATGAGATAAAACCACTCAATTAACCTTGCCCAATGTCATCCCTCTTGGGAATATCACTTCAAATCACCCCACCTCACACCTGGAGGTATGGCTACATGTGGTCCCTCTTCCCACTTGGCTCAAAATTCCCCCTATTGGAGGTCTTTGCATGACTGGATGCCTCCACTCAGTCTCCTCTTGGCTTCTCTAATTGTGGTTGCTCCACAATTGTCTGAGACTGCTTCTTCTATGCTTGAGTGGATCTCTCCACTTGGTCTCCTCTTAGCTTCTCTAGTTGTTGCTACTTCGCAACTTCCTGAAGCTACTTCAGAGGCTTCTTCTGGAGCTACATGTTGAGAGGTAATTTTCTCTCCCTCTCAACCACCAAGTCTCTAACATTTTCATTTCTCCTCAAAGATTTGCATGCATCCCAAAACTTAAGAGAATACAGGTTCTTGTTCTGTGCATGAATCTATTTCACCTGTCCCATGGCGATGTGTCTAAGGAAAACCTTTCCCTTACTAAAAACCACATCATAGCCACTGTCTTCGAATACCACAACTGAAACAAGATTATTCTTTAGTCTTGTAACATACATGACATTTGTGATCCTGAGAGGGGAGCCAAAATCCTTATGAATGGTAATTGTACCGATCTAGGTATCACTATACCACTCGTCATCTCAAAACTCTATGCTCTTCTTGAGGTGTTTCTCCTCAAAATCACTAAAGAGACCTCTATTCCCCATCATATGGAATGAGGTATCATTGTCAATACACCATAGGCATCCCATGGCAGTGCTGCCCATGCATGGAATGAGAGTGAAATCAAGTTCTAACTGTGAAGCTAGAGCCTCACCTATTGCCACTACTGTCACATCCTTCTTGCTTGCTTTCTTCTATGGGTAGTCCTTGGCATAATTCCCGTGCTCGTGATAGTGAAAACAATTGACTTTTGTGAAGTCCATTTTCTTTTTTCCCTCGTCGCCTTAGGACTTCTTTCCTTTGGCCTACTTTTCCTTACTCACAAAGGCACAATCCTCTTCCACTTCCTTAGAAGAGGTCCCATCTTTGGTGCTCCTCTTGTTTCAAATCTGACAACAGTCATTCCCATTCTGGTAACTTCTCCCAACCATTGAAAAATTCCTAATAACTATGCAAACTATTTCTGAGTCCAAGAAGAGCAAGGATCACCATATATTCTTCTTTCCCACCATTATGGAATTTTCTGGAATAAGAGATGATTTTAAATTAGCGATATCTCCCTCATCAGAACTTTGATTTGGTTGTTTTTTTTTTTTTAATTTGGGTATTTTTTCACAAGGAATCCAGATATGCTATTTGTTTCTAATTTTTTTCACAAAAATGTTCATATCTACTCTGCAAATGTGCGGTCCAAAACTGAAAACTTAAATATCTCCTCTACTATATTGTTCTCAACTCCAATACCATGTAGAGAATCTTGTAGATTCACAAGCTAACGCAATTTTCTGAAGAAAGATATAAGAATATACTTCTAATCTTTAGATCCGAAGCCCATAAAAAACAATAATCAATAAAGGAACATAATTTAAGGCACATAACATAATAAATATCTTGGGAAAGGCACAACTCAAAATCCCACTATCTGTATCACATTAAATTCGGAAAAATGAAGATGAAATTACAATGCATTTTCTCTCTAGAACAATCATGGCACTAAACAAATTCAATCTCCAAATCCTGAACAAGCTCAAGCCAAACCCAGGCCTCTTCTCTTCTCTGCAAGCCTCCTATTCCCTTATGCCCCTGGTCAAATAAATTGGATGAATACAATATGCTCTACTCAACCTTTAGCTTAACATGCACAAGCATTTTCTATCCTCCACCTAATGACTTCCTTTGGCTAATACTTCGCCAAATTTCCAAGCCTCCAAGCTTCTAATTCTTTGAACAATTCATGAGAGAATTAGCTCGTATTTAAAGGGAAATTCATCATCCAAAATAATACAATCCCCTCAAGGATCAGTTCTTGATTCATGCACTATGAATACAACCCAGAAAATTCTAAAACAAATAGTACACTGTCCCTGCACTCTAGTCTCAACTAGATCTTTCCCATAATCGACATGCATGAGCTTCTAATGAGGGAATATTTAGTTAACTGGAGTAGCACTAGTTGAGTGCACTAATGCATCAACTGACTGTTAACTCCATATTGGTTCGTCAAAAAGTTTGGAACTAATTTAACTGGACTTAACTCAATAAACTGAGTTCAATCATTACCACTCTTCCTTAACTCATCGTGGACCCCTATAATATAGGGATAACATACAAAATACTTCAGAAAGACTTCCAACACAAAATTCCTAAGTTAACTAATTCAAATCACTCTAGTTAACTATTACAAGTTACTATGAGAATAGAATTCGATTTTAATTCTCAGTTTAATTCAAGGACAAATTGAACTTGAATTTCTAGATTCTACTTTTATCATGTCTTTTTGCTATTTTCAATATAATGTTATCCATCCTAAGCTTGGGTGATACGCTCTCCAATGCATTCCTGGATGACAATTTTTCCCTTCCCACTAGGAGGAAATCCTACCCAAGGCAGCATAGGCACTCATGCATCACTTACCTACCACAGGTTATAGGTGGACTCCTGTGAGGTTCTTACCTCACCTGCCACAAGTCGACAGTACCAAACCCTATGTTGAGCCTAGAAGCAGCTCCATGGTGTTTGAAAAAACCTTTGCGTGCCTTGACAACCATCCCAAGATGCCAATAATAGGTATCCAAATAACTGAGAATGCCAGGTTGAAGGTCCTTTAGGAAAACCTAGTGCATGTCTGATCTCAAGGGAAAGCTCCCCTTGACATTAATCCAATGCTTTCCATTCAACATAATAACTTGTAACTTGGGAAAAAAGGCATGCAAGTGGATAAAGACCCTATTATCCCGACGGTCTTCCCTGTAATCTTCATATTAATAAAAGGGTCTCAGAACACACTATCTTTGAAGTTTGATCCAACCTCTCATGGCTCGACCATGACATGTAATGATTTTTGTCTCTTCCTTAATAAGTTACTAATCTTTGTTATGACGTGGTTTGTTATAGAACGCGGTTTGTTATGTTTCCAAATATTTTTTATCATGTGGTTTGTTATGCCTCTTAAGCATCAAACATTCTATGTTTACCTTTAGCAGTCATTACACACATCTTTTCCTTCATACTTAGATATATATATAATATATATATATATATATATATAATATATATATATATATATATATATATATATATATATATATATATATATTAATATATACAATATATATATATATAGATATAAAACTCATCCCAACAAGGATGTACCACATGCAAACATAATCAACAGAATGTAGTCCTTCAATCTAGAACCATTAGTGGAATGAGAGGTTTACTCATCACAACGTTCAAAATGAGACAACAGAAACCATTTTCAATATGGGTACCTCCAATGTGGAATGGATTCCATAACATAATTAACTCATTTTAATAATTATATCAGGTCCATAATATCATAGGTTTTGATATCGAATAAAATTGCAACATGCCACAATCTGCAAACTTGCACTATTAAAAAGGTTTGATATGGTGGACGCCAAATTACAATTAAACTCATTTTAATATCAATATCACATCCATACTATCGGCCATTTTAGATAATGGCACATAACCAAAGTTCTGATAAATGGATGTGATCTTAGATTAAATCCAATCTTATAATTATACTGGGTCCACAAGTGTATCGACGATTTGATACCGGAGGTTTCATTCGAAAGTCCCAATATCAAGGTGAACATAAAATTCCTATTAATCAACATTAATAAACCATATTGGGTTTAGATATCGATGATTGGAACACATATGAGGCCAGAGATTATCGTATATCATAACACATGCCTTCAATAATATCGACGGGATATGGATATCAGAGGAAGTGCTCTATTGCAAGTCAGAGATGGGGGGTTTAAAGTGCTAACATATAAAAAAAAACTGAATCATCAATTGCAGATATATGATATTATTGTTCGTCTATATACTTAACAGATTTCGATTAAAACACATCAATGGTGATATTTATATAATCACATGCAATAATATATGACAAACATGAATTAAAACATACTTCAATTAAAACAATACTTCAACTCAAAAACATAGCATCAACGTAAAGATGATAGTACTTGATACACATTCACTCTCCTCATCATAAAATTGGCATGGTTCTTCTTTCTATTAAAACTTGTTTACAACTATAGTAATAAAAACCAAAATACTTCCTGAACCCCCTTTCATTATAACAATGGAGGACATTTAAATTTTAAAATCAAAACTCAAATAGAGAAAATTCCATAAAAGGTTGCATTTATCCAACAAGCAAAACGTAGTTATGGATGAAGGAGGAACTATTACCTCAAAACGAGTACTTGAGCCCAAAAACACCAAAAAAACATGAAAAACAACACAAAAAAAGAAAATTGTTTATTCCATAACGATGTTTTTTTTAGGGTAAATTTTCAACATTTTTTTTAAATGGAAGTAAAAACCATTTTTTTTTAATTGATGAAAAAATACCCTTAAAAAAATCGTTTATTCTGGAATAACAAAAAAAAATCGGGTTACAATTTTGACATTTTTTAGCAATGGAGTTAAAGATAAAATATCATAATTCAAAAACACCTTAACATTTTGACAAATTTTCAACCTTGTAATTAAAAACCTTCAGTTTGTAACACATTTCAACCATGAAATTATGGACAAATTATATGACTAAAACAATTTTAAAAAATGAACAAGTAAATGAAAGATACATTATCCCAAGAGTAAATTTTAGCAATGGAGTTAAAGATAAAATATCCGAACTTTGAAACACTATAAAATTCCAATAATTCTTGGACATGATGATAAATATAAAATATCATATCTCAAATCTTCACAATTCCAACTATTTACATCCATGTTGTCAAATATAAAATATATTGACTCTAAAAAACGTTGAAATTGTAATTGTTTTCAACCATAGCATTAAAGATAAAATGTCATAATTCAGAAACACCTTAACAATTTGACAAAACTTCAACCTTGTCATTAAAAATCTTCAGTTTCTAGCACATTGCAACCATGAAATTATGGACAAATTATATGACAAACATTTTTTAAAGATGAACAAGTAAATGAAAGATTAATTATTCCAAGAGTAATTTTTAGCAATGCAGTTGAAGATAAAAAAATCTTGACTCTAAAAAACCTTGAAATTGTAATTGTTTTCAACCATACCATTAAAGATAACTTATCATAATTTAGAAACACCTTAAGATTTTGACAAATTTTCAACCTTGTAATTAAAAACCTTTAGTTTGTAACACATTTCAACCATGAAATTATGGACAAATTATATGACTAAAACAATTTTTAAAAATGAACAAGTAAACGAAATATTCATTATTCCAAGAGTAATTTTTATTTCAAAGGATAAAACTATAGATATTTTCAAATTTTAGCCTAAGACAACTTATCCTATTGTAAAAGAAACCTAAAAATCAACCATCAAAATGAAGTGTTATTTTTAGTGAGGCATTAAAATTTCAACAATTTTAAAACTATGTTATACCAAATGATAACAAAAAATAATATCATGACAATATCACTGTATAATTTTAAAAATCAACATTAATTTCTAATATTTATTTACTTTTAATCAAGATATCAACTTTATTAGATTGAATATCACATACATTAAAGCATATAATCCAAAAAAAATAGAAATGATCCATAACTTCATGTAAGATCATATGGAAGTCAAAATTATTTATTTCAAGTTACCATGAAAACATCACTAAAGACATGAATTTCTTTCACTTAAAACATTAAATCCAACAAACATAGAAATGACTCATAAATTCATGTCAGATCATGGAGGTTAAAATATTTATTTCAAGTTACCATGCAAATTTGATTTACGTAAAATGTCTTAGACATTTATTCAAAATCATCCATAGGATTTGGCACACCATCAGAATCTAGATCTTCAGATGAATGAATGGATGCAAATGAAGATAACCCATATTCTTCTCTTTCATCAACTAGAGTCCCATCTGAGTCGACATGCATGCCCACCATTTCAGGTTTCAAAATTCTTCTAGATCTATGACTAGGTTCAGCAAACTCCCATCTCAACATTGTTCCTTCTGGTATCAACCTCTTCAAAATATCTATGGTCTTGAAGCCAAGAGCTCCTCCCTTTATTAAATTGAAGTCATAGACAAGTATGTCAACATCCTCCAATTTTAATAGGTCCATGCAATGATGATTTATATTTGTACCCTTTCATTCTCTCATTCTGCGAATTTGTTTATCAACTACCATCTCTGGCTTGTTCACGCCATCAAATGGGTTGGTATTCATGGCATACCAATCTACCTCAACAACTATAATATCTTCACTTTCTTTAATGAATTTTATACCCTTCACAACCCAAAATGGATAGACAAGAGGATCTTCATCTGCTAATATTGTTATCATGCAACCCTCCTTAGCATCTTGCATAGAACCCCTGTAAAGGTATTACATGGCTTCATGTTTTGCACACAATCTTCTAGAACCAATATAAATTTCACTTTCCTCTTCCTGTTGAGAATTAATAATGCCTTGAGATTGTTGTTGTTCAACAATGTGCCTTTCCTCCTATTCACTTGGCATATTTTGAGGCCAAATAAATGGATTCTTCAAAAGTGTATATTCATTTCCTGATATTGAGATGATATCACTTTGATCATTAAAAAAGGACTCCCATCAAACTGAAGCAGCAACATCAAAGTAATCATATGTATCTCTAATACATTTTTTTTATTTCTTCGAGACATTCAGAATAATTTCTCTCTCTCTTATGCCTTCGTGCATTATTGATTTCAGCAACTGATTGTAATATTGGATGATCTGGATGCTAAGCCTGACAACGACCCCCATTCTGCAACACTTGAATACTTCTTGCCCCATTTAAGTGTTTTGCGATCAATTTTTTTGATATGAAAGTGATGCTAGAAGCTAATGTCATTATGTTGTTCAATGCATTTCTCCTCGCCATGTGATCCCAAAATAAACCTTTGCATGTCAATAGTTTCCTCTAGCACATGAAGAACAGGCTCTAGAATATATGCTTTCTTAATACATTCAATTAATGATGAAAGGCTCCCAAAATTATTCCTCCTCAATGTTACTAAAAAACGACTAAATATCTAATCAATATGGTCGTGAGTCTGCCCAACAAGAAGGAAACCAACCTTTACCTTTTTAAAAATTCTTAATTCAACAAGCATGTTTAGATATCCAATTGCAAATACAAAACTTCAGGAAGAATACCATACCAATGAGAAAGCACATCATGGATTATATTTATGTTAAGATTTGCATCATTATGCATATTTGGAGCGATGAAGTAAACCCTTGGCAACATCTTCCTGTTAAAGACCATACAGCCAACCAAGTGAAACTAGATTTAATTTTCTTCCTGTAAATTTTTTTGTGTGCGGACAAAATGTGGAAGAAGTATTTTATTTTGGTTCATACCATCAATTATCAAACCCAAATATTTATTTGGATTATCATAACACTTTTTTCTATGTTTATACAATTTTTGTCTTTCACTTGTTTGATGATTGTGGTGCTCTTGAAGTGCTTTGACAAATGGAATCTACACATAAAATAAAAGAAATATATTAATAAATATATTTTCAAAGTTAATAACTATCTAATTTTTAAAGATAATGTTATGAATTCATACCTCTTTCTGGCCCTTGAAATTGATCTATTTTTTATTTAAGAGAAGCACATTACTGCAAATCCCCATCCTTGTCTTCTTAAGAATACGAACATTGTTGGATTCATTCCTCCATATCTTTGTAAAATATGAATATGTGATCAAATTACCATCTTCTTCAACACCTTGTTCATATTCTCTATATAATTTGTAGATTTCTCGTGTTGAGAAATTATCTGGAATATGTATTGTCTTTATTTGGCATACACTCTCCATGGTTTGAAAATAAGTCTTTCATCCATGACATTGCAATAATTGTTGATGGTCCAACCTCTCTTTTATAACGTACTTCTAAATAGTATGTAGGGTCTTTTTATAGTCTTTGTTGGATTCTTGAAAAAAAAAATTACCAACTAACTACAACATTTTGAAAGCCTTTCTATAGATCAATACATTCCGAATATGATAACTCATAACTTGCCAATGTAGATTGCATGCAACCCACTAAAAATGAATTTTGCATGCTTTTATTCATTGACCAATATTTCTTCCTTTGCTCGAAAGCAAACTTGAAATCCATATGTTTCAAGCAACCTTTTAGACAACATTGACTTGAAATCAGATCACCGACAAAACTTCTACTTGTGAGATATTCTGTCCTATCCCTTGTATAACTGGAATATTTTGGATTGATATGAAAAGGCATACTCCTACTCCTAGATAATATATTTTCTTGCAATGTCTTCGTAATTTTTATTATTATCTGCAAAAGAATTTTCATCATCAATAGAAGTAATAGTATATTGGCGAACATAGTTAGAAAATTAATCACCATAATTCCTTGTAAAATATTCATAACAATCCTCACATGAAGGAAACTCTTCCATACCAACATTTGCACTTTTGAAATCTTGTCTTAGACAAAATTCTTCACTTTTTTCATCCCTGCTTCTGAAAACGTCCCTTGGAAGACCTAATTCATGATCACCACGTCTACCTTTGAAACACTCAGAGAAAATGTATTATTGACATTTGTGCCTCTAAAATTATCATTTGCAAGAAACTCTTCAACCTCCCCTTCATCACCGGCGCTCACATAATCCTTATGATTATGACTAAGTGGAAACTATGACTCTCTTTTCATAGTCAAATTATCATTTCCATGAAATTATTCATCCTCCCCTTCATTAGTGGTGATTTCATAATCCTTAGGATTAGGAACAAGTGGAAACCTTGAATTTCTGTTTAATGGAATTTTTTTATCCTTCCCTGCGTCAGTGGTGCTCTCATAATCCTTAGGATTAGGACTAAGTGGAAACTTTGAATATCCATTTATTGGAAATTGTTCATCCTCGCCCTCCCCTTCATTAGTGGTTCTCTCATAATCCTCAAGATTAGGAATATGTGGAAACTTTGACTCTGTAAATTCTTCATCCCCCCCCTTCATTAGTGCCGCTCTCATAACCCTTAGGATTAGGAATATGTGAAAACTTTGACTCTGCAAATTCTTCACCACCCCATTCATTAGTGTTGCTGACATAATCCTTAGGATTAGGAATATGTGGAAACATTGACTCTGAAAATTCTTCATCCCCCCCTTCATTAGTGTTGCTCTCATAATCTTTAGCATTAATACTATGTGGCAACTTTGACTCTGCAAGTTCTTCGTCGCCCCCTTCATTAATGTTGCTCTCATAATCCTTAGGATTAGGAGTATGTGGAAAATTTGACTTTGAAAATTCTTCATCCCACTTTCGTTAGTGTTTCTCTCATAATTCTTAGGATTAGGAGGAAGTGGAAACTTTGACTCTGCAAATTCTTTATCCCCCCCTTCATCATTGCTACTCTTATAATCCTTGTGATTAGGAGGAAGTGGAAACTTTGACTCAGGAAATTCTTCATCACCCCCTCCATTAGTACTACTCTCATAATCCTTAGGATTAGGACTATGTGGAAACTTTGATTCTGGAAATTCTTCATCCCCCCCCTCCATCAGTGGTGCTCTCATAATCCTTAGGATTAGGAGGAAGTGCAAAAATTGGTTCTTTATTCAGAGAAAATTCTTTTTGCTGCCCTTCATCAATGTTGCTCTCATCATCCTTAGGATTAAGAGCAAGTGGAAAATCTATCCTTCTATTCATAATGAAATAATTCCTATTACATTTGTCAAAATGAATAAAGTTGTTGCATGCTGAAGATGTCAATGCTGAGGAAAGAAAAACTTTACTATCAAAAGAATCCATGATCTTCAACCAGAAGATGTCGAAAACTATGTGGAAACATTGATTCTGGAAATTCTTCATCCCCCCCTCCATCAGTGGTGCTCTCATAATCCTTAGGATTAGGAGGAAGTGGAAAAATTGGCTCTTTATTCAGAGAAAATTCTTTTTGCTACCCTTAATCAATGTTGCTCTCATCATCCTTAGGATTAAGAGCAAGTGGAAAATCTATCCTTCTATTCATAATGAAAGAATTCCTATTACATTTGTCAAAATGAATAAAGTTGTTGCATGCTGAAGATGTCAATGCTGAGGAAAGAAAAACTTTACTATCAAAAGAATCCATGACCTTCAACCAGAAGATGTCGAATGATATAAATGCACTCTCTCCCAATGACAATATATAACATAGATATTGAAAATTTCCCTATAAATGTTCCACCCAAATTTTTTTCGCCGAAAATTTTCCCTCCAAAGTTTGCCCCCAAAAACCTTTACTAAAAATTTTCTATCCAAGAATTTCATTTTAGAATGTTTCCCTCCAAAATTTTCCTTTATAATTTACTTGAAAACATATTATTAAACTTTTGGTTTTGGAAAATTTCACCCTAGTTTCTATTTAAAATATTGGTAGAAATTGAAAATAATTTTTCTATTTAAATTATTTAGCATTGACTATGTAAGTAAATTAATTTTTATAATTAATGTTTTTTAATACCATAATGAATGAAAAATAACCTAAAGCTATAATATTAACTATAATTTATTTTTTTTAATTTTAAGTTTGATCCCACATTCAAGAAATGATAAATAATGCCAACAATAATAGCTATAAAATAAAATTGATCCTTTCTATTTGTCACATCACATCAAGTCGTCTCAGTCTTGTTGAAAATTTTGGAGCGATTTTGCAGAGGAGTTGCAGTGTCATATATAGTACATTGAACGGGGGTTTTATATTCAACGACATTTTGTTTCTATCTCGACTATTTACATTTAATGGGGGTTTTATATACAACGCCATTTTTCTATCTCGACTATTTACATTGAACTGGGGTTTTATATTCAACGACGTTTTGTTTCTATCTCGACTATTTACAGATGAATTTGGGGAAATTTTGTCTTTTTACAAGAAAAAACCACATAATTTTTTATTTTTTTATTT
>APFE031188048.1:18566-66473 GCA_000404065.3 Pinus taeda
TATTGGCAAGTACCTCTTTATTTTTTAAAAGCTTGAGGAGGATAACATATGCTTGGACTGTAAGCTCATCCTTTGGATGAGTCCATCGAAGTATTTTTAACGAACCCTAAGAAGGAATGGTTTAGTCCCATTATGCTTAATGGGTCCTATACTGTTTAGTTTTTACGAATCCAATAAAGGGGTACCTCAATGTCATTTTTTTTAAAGAGTTTGAAAAAGACACAAAAAGGAAACTCATTCAATTCTTTTACCCTAAAATTTTAACGAGCCCAGAGAAAGTAAAGCTCGACTTTTTTAGTTTTAGGGAGTCAGAAGAAAAACATAAGTAGACTCCATTAGGTTCTCTTTTGTAAGTTTTAGTCCCTTAGGTCCGAAAAAGGATAAAATAATACAAGAGAGAACTCTATTGACCAAGTTCAGTCAACATATACCTTTTTCGTAAGTAGTCCTAATTTAGTCCCTTCATGTTCTTGGGATGAAAGTTCAGGTAGATCTAATGGCATAGCTAGTAAGAAACTGGAATATCTAGGAACAATGTTTTGTGATCAGATATCATCGTATTACAATTGATGTTGATGACATCTATTCTTGACTAGGTTGTCTCATCAGAGAGCCGACATTTCATTATTTGGACAGAGGATAGGAAGAGATACTACTGATGGGTATCTATGGTGCTTTTCCAGGGGTGCACCACCAAAGGATGGCATAATTGATATTCAAACCATCAAGCTCTTTCCCCCAAGGACCATTAATTTCACTGTTAGCAAGCTATGTGGCAGCACTGCCCTTCATTTAGCCACGCAGGCACAGATGCAGATTGTCATGGAATGTTGGGAATCCACGATGTTCAACTGGTGCAAGGCAATGGTGGTGAACATGAAGGGACAACTAACTAGATGCAAGAATGGGAAACTGAAGAATTTCGTTTATGGCACCATTCCTATTTCTTTCACCCTAGAGAGTATTCCTCTTCTCCTGCCACAACAGATTCTAGTAGATGAGGGGGAACCTAGGGATCTTTCCATGATGAGGTGGGTTGTGTTTATGGCATGTCATGGAGGCGATGGACTAGTAGTGAGGTATACTCCTAAGGATTTTGATTGGTTAGGCTAGCAGATCATTTTGTTCGACTTCCCATATGTCGGGATGGATTACAGAGGTGATCCTGATATCCCACTTCCAATAGGAAATCAGTGGGGTGATCTAGGTGAGAGTTTCTCATTTGAGATGTTTTCAATTTGTAAATTTTTTTATGTGTTTTTATCTTCAAAGGCTAATCATCTAAAATGCACGTGTAGATGTGGGCCCAAACAGACTAGCAAGGCTGGGATGGATGACATTCCTCTCCCATATCAGAGACATGTAGTTGAGGTTACAGGGCCACTTAGACGATTACTGTGTCGAGTTTCTCATGTTGTCGTTTGCTATCATGAGCATCATCATGCTTAGTTGTTCTAGTTTCTAGGACCATATTTTGATTTTTGGTGTCAACATATTCGGAAAATAAAAGGCTACGAGGCTTTATTTCCTCAGATGACATATTTTGTAGACCCACTTTTATACAAACTCTATTTTAATGAAAAAATACTACTTTTTCCTACAAATTATCTTGATCAATGTATGAATGAATATTGTTTTTAATTTACAAATGTCTATTTAACACATGATTAGCCAATGCATCTATCGGTTCATTTAAATATCTTGGAATGTGTTGATATTCGATATAATCAAATTACCTTTCCAAAAAATAGACTCATAAAAACATTCTTAACATTGTTGGACTCCTTACTATATAAACACTATTTAAATGTAATATTACGAGCTGTGAATCTAACCTAATGATCAAACACCGACTACCAAATGTGATGGCATCAAATAATAGCTCAATGACTATGCTATATTCTTCTATGTTATTTTTTGTCTGACAGAGGGATATTCCATGAATAGAGGCTAGCTCATCACTGGGTGAATAGATAACCCAAGTTATAGAAGATAAATTATTATTACTAAGACTAGCACCATCAAAAAAGGAAATGTAAGTCTGAGGGAATGTCAACATCTGCAAATCAAGTGCAAAACAAGATAAGTAGGAAAAGTAGTAGAAAATTTGAAAAACATTAACTATCACACATACCTAAAAAAGGCTAAATAATGTACAAATCTCCACCAAAATTTTATGCATAATATTTCTTTAGGTAAAGACCATTTATGGGCTTTCCCAAAGGAATACCATCATAAACAACCAGCTCATAGGCTCCTTTAGCTAATACATGTTTTATGATGTAAGGGCCATGCCACATGGGTTCAAACTTTCCTTCGCCTAACATGTCATGAGCTTGATCATAAACCAAGACTAGGTCACCTTTTGAATATGAACGAGGATTGATGTTTGATCAAATTGAGCTTTGATGCATTTTTTGTGAGCTTCACTGTCCAGTGTGACATCACGGCGATTTTCATCTAAACGTGCTAAATGTACAAAACGTTCTTCGTCTATAGAGGTAGCAGACAGTAATTCGATAGCTAGTTTTAGGGATGGGATTTCACATTCAATGGGTAACACTACTTCCAAACCATAAAAAGGTTAGAAAGGAGTAAAACATGTCGATGTTTTTGTAATAGTTCGGTAAGCCCACAATGCTGAAAAGAGCATGGAATGCCAGTTTCCTTTATGAATACCAACTATCCATTTAATCATATTGGTTAAGACTTTATTGACGTCTTCGACCTGACCATTAACTTATGAACATAAAGGAGTAGAGCTGTCATGGCATAGGCAAAGTTGTGCGGATAGTTCAATCATCATAAAGTTATGAAAATGACTACCTTGGTCCGTAGAAATGTCTCGTGGGACACCAAACCGAGCAATCACATGATTGAAAATGAAAACTGCTGCAGTTTCTCCCTCGTCTCTATATGTAGGCATCACCTTGGCCCATTTTGTAAAGTAATCGACTGCAAGGATAATATACCCATGCCCCTCGGCCGAGTGAGGGTTACAGGTGAGGAAATCGATGCCCATTTGGAAAAAGGACCAAAATCTATGATAGGGTGAAGAGGATTTGGAGGTGCTCGCATTTTGCGATCATAGATTTGGCAATTATGGCATTTGCGGACTGTAATAATGAAATATTTAAACATTGAAGGCCAAAAATAACTGGCACGTAATATCTTTTGGGTAGTAGCATACCCAGACATATGACTACCACATGCTCTAGAATGGTAGTCATTTAATGTTTTCTCCACCTCTTGGAGAGTCAAACAACGTCGAAATATAGAATTGGTATTGTAAGGGTAAAGAGTGTCACCAATAATATTGTATTGATGGCATTGGTATCGGATCTGTCAACAATCAGTTTTAGATAACTTGGGCCTACAATTTTGTGTTTGGAGATATATAATTATATCTCCATACCACGGATCTAACATACTAATAAGAAAGAGAGATTCATCAGTAAAGGAATCTTCTGCTACAGTTTCCATATTAGTATGAGGAAAGTCACACAGTAGTTTGAAAAAAACCAAAGATTTATTTGATTTAGATTTTTCAAATTCTAAATCAAATTCTTGTAATATAACTATCCACTTGGAGTATTTTTCCCCCAGCAATTTCTTAGTGAGAATATACATCATAGGGTTGCAATATGAAATGACAGATGTTTTTCAGAGAAGTATATAGTAATAGAATCGTTGAACAGCTTGAACAGTTTCCAAGGCTAGCTTCTCCACATTTGCATATTTAATCTCGGTTTTAGTGAGATTTCTACTCAAATAATAAATAACATGTTTGCTTCTAGAATCATCCTCTTGGACTAACACCATGCCAATAGTGGCATCAGATGCAGCTAAG
This sequence comes from Pinus taeda, assembly GCA_000404065.3. Taxonomy (NCBI): domain Eukaryota; kingdom Viridiplantae; phylum Streptophyta; class Pinopsida; order Pinales; family Pinaceae; genus Pinus; species Pinus taeda. Next base: position 22,417 of record APFE031188048.1, read on the forward strand.
TACAAAAAGTAATCTCGATGATAATTAGGTGCATGCAGTAATGGTGCATTGGTTAGTGCATGTTTTAATGCATCAAAATCTTGATTAGAAAGCTCATCCTAGAAAAAAGGAATGCCCTTTTTCAACAGTCAAGTAAAACCTTGGGTTAGTTCGACATAATTGTGGATGAATCTACAAAAAAAGTTTGCTTTATCTTGAAAACTTTGGAGTTTTGTAAGGCTAGATGGAGCAAGCAAATTCAAAATTGCCTCCACCTTGAGGTGGTCAACACGAATGCCCTCTTTTGAAATGATGAAACCTAAAAGATGACCTGATTGTACACAAAAGACACATTTGTGCGGATTCAAGTGAATATTGTAATTCCTACACCTAATGAAAATTACTTTTAAGTGAAATGGGTAATCCTACCTTTTCATTGAATGAGCTAGTAGGTCATCAAAATAGGGCTGAAAAATATGCTTGACATCATGGAATGCATAAGACATTGCTTTCTGAAAAGTTGCACCAACAATTTTCAGGCCAAATCGGAGTTTGCGATACGCAAAATTTTTCCATGGGCATATAAACATAATTTTGTATTCACCAGAAGGGATTATGTTTATCTGATTGTAGCCAGACAATCCATCCATGAATGAAAAAATTTCATTCCCGGCACAATCATAAAAAATTTGGTCGATATATGGAGTTGGATAATTGTGCTTGGGACAAGCTTTATTAATATCTCTGTAATCAACACATACTCCAATAGTTCCTTGTTTTTTATTAACGGGTATAATGTTTGATATGCAATCAGTCAAAAGAATGGGGTAAATGAATCCTCCTTTCAACAATTTTTCAACCTCAGTTTTGATAGCGGTAGCTTTCCGTGGATGTGTAGGATGTATCGTTGTCTAACATGCGTAGGATCTGGATAAGTTTTTATCTCATATACAACTATGCTAGGGTCGATTCTTGGCATTTCTTCATATGACCAGGAAAATATGTCACAAAATTCCTGAAATAGGGCTTTATAAGTTTGCCTCTCTTCTAAAGAATAAGAAGATCCTATATGAATATTTTTAGTTATCCCAGGTTTCATTGAGATATATATGGGTATTGTTGCCAATATGTTCCCTAAATTCTATTTAAAATTGAAAGAAAGGGTAGATATTGGACATTGAGGGTCACTAAGAGTCTCAGATGAAAACATAGATGAGAAATTATTCTCAATTTTGTCAAAGGATGGCAAGAAATTTGAATGATGATGAGTATCATCCCATGGCATTTCTTCCAAGGTCATAACTTCCATAATCCCTTCATAAATTAAGAAATTTGTGTTAAAGGGATCAGGCATAGAGATTGGTTCCAAGCGTGACAAATGAGAAATCCATCAATAATTGTATTCATTCGATTGTTTTCAGATGTTGATAAGTTGTAAAAGGATTGAATTTCCTCATAAGCCAACTCAAAAGGGCTATGAGGCATCTCACTGCCATATAATACTATTTTTGACTCTGAAGGTACTTTCCATGGATCTCCTGATTCGAAAGTACTTGATGTAATCATATTAATGTGGGCATCATTATGAGGGAAATTGGGTGGAGGGAATGTGAAAGTTCTCATAAAATATGAGTCTTTGAGAAGACCAACACCAACTTCTTTATATGGAGTCGTTGATTTTCCAACAAAAGGCACACTATAGTGGAATTAAGGTCTAAGGTATAGTAGGATAATTGGTTTACCTTCACAATTCTTCCTTTGTGAAGAAACGTGATCATCCTAAAATATGACAAGACTAATGCCAACATGGCATAAGTCCAGATCCCACCAAGAAAAAGGTTATAGTCAAGTTGAGCATCAGCAACCTCAATGTCTATTGAAACTGTTTTACCCTCTACTTCGATTGGTAAATCATTTAAAAGACCATAAGGACGAAAAAATCTTCCATCAAAGGTTTTCAAAGTTATGGGAGATTGAAATGATTGTCAGAGAACCTAAAGCTTTCCAATAGGCAATGGAAATAATACATGTCGATGCTCCTTCATTAATCACTATTCGAAAAATTCGTCGAGTTTTGACATGAACTAGTATCTAAAAATCTAGTTGGTGTGGGAGACACGGGACATGATTTCCGATATTGAAAACAATAAAATGGGAGTCATGAGTATCTACTACTCCAATGGTTGATCATAATAACTTCCTTTGTGTTGGACAAGTCTGCAACACTTCAAGTGCCAACATTGCTGAAGGTGACATAGCCAAATCTTAAATGATGTTATAATTACGAGCATCCCTAGCATGAGGGTTAAATGGTAACTTTCAAAGAATACCCTTAGGAAGTGGACGAATTATCATATCAGGGTTTGGTTTTTCAATATGTAATGGTTCATAAGAAGGAGGATTAGACGTGGAAGTTTGATCAGCTCGATTGGAGTCATCTCCATCTTCAACATGACTCTTTGATGTGTAATATTTTGACCTCGTTGCTACCATATCTTTGGAATACATCATCATGATATCTGTCGATGTGGATGAGGAGGATTGGTCGTGAGAAAAATTTTATTATTTTGGGGAGGAAAGGGGTCCTTCAAAACAGCAAGAGTGGGTGAACCTTCAACAAATTTAGAAACTTTGGCACAATGTGGATACTCCTTGGTGTAATGATCTTCATCACAAATTAGGCAAGGATAACAAGGCTTCTTCTTTTCATCAGATGGTTCATTCTTGTTTGATTTATCCTTAGAACGAGTGTCTTGTTTAACTTTCCCTTTTCCATTTTTCTTACTTCCAGGTTGCTTACCTTTGTCGGTAGATGATTCTATGATATTAATTTCAGGAGGGGGATCTTCTTTAGGTGAATCAGATAGAGCCGAAATCTGATTTTTCTTAGTTTTTTAGCTCACATAACTATTTATACCATCATTTTCATGTGATCCTGTAAGTGTTGGATTAGTTTGACCACGGTGGGGTAAATCTGGGATCTTTTCATACAAAGTACCAGACTGAATATAAACAAGGTCAAGGTATTAAGCATAAGCAATTACTTGCTCCTCAGTTACAACAACTCCTTTGGCAACATCTTCATTTATTATTGGTAAAAGAGATTTTATGAACCATTCGACCAAAAGCTGCTCTAGAATGTAAACTTTAACCAAACAACGCCTTCGTCTCCATTCATGAATGAGATATGGATTGGCGTTCACTGTTTTAAAGAGGTTAAAATTTCGGTTCCATTATCATATCAAATGTGCAACTAGAAATGGGTCAAAAAAGTTGTAGCAAGGGTGTTAAATGTATTGAAGGAAGCTCTTGAAAATTATACATACTATTTATCTGCCAAACCAGTTAAGGTTCGTTGAAAAAATTGTAATCTAATAGAATCATTGATTAATGAGTTCAACGCACACCAAAGATGATAAGTCATAACATGGTTTAATGGATCTTCACCCTACTTACCTTCAAACTTAGGAATGTCACTGGGCAACTTAGTAGGAATGTCTGGCCAAAAAGGTAAATAAAGAAGAGGATCATTAGTTAATCGAGAGAGGTCAGGAAAATCCAAAGATGTAATGAAAGGAAACTTGCAGTTAGGATCCTGAGATGGATATCGATAACCCTGAGGGACAAATCTTGTACTGGGAGGAGGATACCCAGGATATCCTAGAATATCCTGAGTAGTTGGAATCTACGTACCTCCTGGATATCTAGGATGAGCCATACCATATTGTGGTTTCATAGGTAGTTGAAACGTATGACTTGGGTATAGTTGATGTTGAAAAGGAAGATTCTAACCCATTTGACCTTGAATGCACTATCCTTGAAAGGGTTGATTTTGCAAAGGTTGAGCTTCGAGAAATTGAGTTTGAAAAGATGGACCTTGAACAAACTGACTCTGGGATTGACCTTGGAAAGGGTTACCTTAAAACAACACTTGCATATATGGGACGTTAGGCTATATGAAAAGTATTTGGGGTATGGACGAAATTGTAGGAATATATTGAGCACCAGATACCTGAGGGATAGACTGAACAAGGGGTTGCAGTGTTACTTGTGATGTAAGTGGGATAGTTGCCTGCAATACTTCTGGAATGGGAGTTTGAGGTGAAACTAAACCTGGATTTTGAACATTTGTTGGTACAGCAAACTGAACCAAGGTTTCAGGAGTACTCAGGACAAGATGTTGGAGCATTTGTTGGGTAGATGTCAATGGATTAACCTGGGAAATTGGTTGGACTTGAAAAGGAATACCTTGAAAAGGTAATTTTTGTGTAGGTTGTCTAATAGGTTTAACAGGTTGATACACGGGCACTTGAGAAGCAACTAGATTGAATGTTGATTTAACAAAGGGTTCCAAATTGTATTCATTCTAGGGTAAGGCATTCCATTGGCAGGTTGAGGCATAACAGTTTGACCAAAACATGTTTGAAGCATTTGATCATAATTAAGATAATTTCTGGCAGGGGGTTGCCCCCCAGCTATAGGGTAAGATTCACCTAAAGGTTGTCCTCTAGGTGGAGGATACGATGGTTGCCCCCCAGGCGGGTAATAACCACTTGTTGGGTTGATTTGAGGCTTACCAACATTACCAGAAATCATATTAATAAATTGTTTATATGTCAAACTTTCATTGGTAGGATTAATTACACTAGTTGATATGTTTGAAGATGAATTTGAGGAAGAAGTTGCTGAATAAGCTCTAGCAAGAGAGTGATATCTAGGTGGTAGAAAACCACCATATAATGTTGACTCCGGATAAGTAGAAAACATGGATTTCTCTGATGAGGTACTTCTAGAAGCCATCATAGACCAGTCAAAACCTAGTATGGTAGAGTAAGGAGTCATGTATCATGGAATCCCTTGTCCTAAAAAGTTAGAGGGTGTGAAATACCAATGGTCAGGGTGAAGAGATCTAAACAAAAGTTCCAAAATATCTGACGGTTCACTCGTAGAAACTATTGGTTCTTCCTCTTCGTCTAAAACAATTTCTTCAATGATAATGAGAAGAGGAGGGAGACTATCAATAATAATGAGTTTTACACGCGGTGAATGTGGAGGATCTAGAATATAGGTTTTAATAGGTGTATAAGATTCAGGTTCAGAAATATCAGACTCAGGTTCGTCAATATCTGGTTCAAAAATGGGATTTATATCTGAAAAGTCTCCAGCATTTGATTTAGTTTGAATGCATTTAGTAATTTGTAAATCAGTTCCTCCTGAGTGTTATACTAATGTTTGAGTTTGATCAAGTTTAGTTTCTATCACATCAAGGCCTAAGATAGTAGATATTTCCAGTTAATTAACTTCGATTCCTTTTACATCAGAGTCTATAATAGTAGAAATTTCAGTTTTTGATGCAATTCCAGATCCCGATGATTTAGATTTTTCGACTTTTATCTTTTCTAACTGACTCGGTGTATAATTAGGGGGGTCCCCAAGTATCCTACGCAATTGTTTTGGTAATTCCAGCACAATGAAAAAAATTTAGTTAATAAATTACACAATATCTAAATTACACCTAAAGTCTCTAAAAAGTAAAAAACAACACAGAAAGTAACACATGCTAAAAATCTAGGAGTTCAAACCATACAAACTGACTCTTCACAGAGATCAATAATTACTAGTTAGTGATGAAATCCAACATCGCAGTGACCAAGGTGAAAATATTTATAGAAATTAGTGTTTGGAACCAGTTACCCTAACAACCTACTTAATGAAATAGTCTGGTGCAAGTAACTTTGCTATAAACCATCTCGAGCAAAGATTACACTCCAAAATTTTCCAAGTGAGTCTAGTCAACATTTGTTCCAAGTACATTAGGACCTTTCCTCTGTCGTCACCTTAGGTAGAGCCGTAGGATTACAGTCACTAAGTTTACCAAATACAACAATTTTACCTAGGGGAATAGTCGCAGACCAGATGTACATGCAAGGGCAAAGTAACAAGCTCAATCCCCTTGAAGGCTCCTCCACATGATCAATTGGAGGTTTACTTTCAAGTGACCCCAAGTACCTTTCGGTACCGTTGGGTACGATCACTTCACCAGATTCGACATGATCTCGTGCTTAACTCATGTACAAGAAGAGATTCCCAGAGCAAAACGGAAATAGTTGGAGTTTCTCTCCCTAACTCAATATTCTATTGTTTGTTTGTAGCTTTAGAAAGTTTACTTCCTTCCCTATTCCAAAACCCTACACTTAAGCTATTGTAGGTGGCAAGAGCCATAAAAAAATGTAAATTCTAGATGAATTTTAATTAACGTTGTATTATTAAGTTTTTCTTTACTCAATAGTAATGGAGGTGAAATTCATGATGTTATGACATGACTCAAAATCTTAATGCACTCAAAAATTCAATAACAACTTTCAAATTCGATGAAATATTATTTAGAGGAAAGAAAGAGTTTCTTTTATTTTTCCGAAATGAAATGAAAAACTCACAACTTTTTCAACTTTCCTAAAACAACTGATTTCATCTTAATGTAATGAAAACGCAGAAAACAAAACAAGTTCCAGATTTCCCTTGATATCAAATAAACCAAAAAATACTCTTTATCTTTTATCACTCAAAACTTTCAAGTACACAAATTCAATCAAGAGGGTTGGAGAAAAACACATTTTACTTATGAATTCTTTGATTTAATGATAACAACAGTGTAACTGTGAGAAATTCCCAAAATTGAAAGAAACAATTTTCTTTTATAAAAAAAAAATGACCACAATTTCTTCACAAAAGCACTAGATCTCAAGGAACCCTAATTTTCAATTCAAAATAAGTTTGATCACAAATAAGCAAAAAATTAAGGTTAATTGGTCTATTTCACAGAACAAAATAAGAATATCACTAGCAAAAGGACAACCTATCTTGTTTTTATCAATTGGAAAACCAACCGGACAAAACGCTAACCAGTTTCGTCAAAGAGACCTAATTCTGAAAAAATATTAACAAAGCACTCAAATGAGTTCAGAAGAGACATAACACAGTCCAGACAAAGATAATGACACTTCTAGAAAAAAAAACTCAAGTATGGGTTGAAGCAAATGCCAAATTTTCAAAAATTCTCAAGGTCTACGCAGGTAAGAAATACAAAACAGAGTGCATGCGCCTAGTTGCTAAGGCGAAACTGGTGCAGAACTGCACTCTGTTAGCGAACTAGAAAAACACAGGTGTCATAAACCCAATAAAAAATAAAAATTCAAGGAATCAACCACACAGATCTGAAGGTCATTAATTCATAAAGACTCAGGTCGAGATAAATCAGAATAATGAGAAAGCAAGACTAAGGACAAAGATGAGAACATAGACGTTCCCCAGTGGATTTGTTACACTAGGCAAACCCCTCTTGCGGACAAGAGTGATATCCCTAGATCCTTGATGGAAACTAGAAACAAGAAAGACAATTGAACTAAATCTTTCCCCAAGTTGGACTTGTTTGAAATATAAGAACTAAATTTAATGGATGAGCCTCTTACGTATTTCATGAAATGCTCGATGAAGATCCCTTGTTGTGATTTGATGCAGCTCCTCAATGTTTAATTAGACCTTCAATCACAGATCATAAAAGGATCAAAAGCACATGCGATATAATAATTCAAACAAAACTTAACCTAATTATCAAGGAAATTAGGAATTGAACTTGCCTTAATAAACATTATAAATAATTATAAACCATTCATCATTCCAATAAGACAAATCAATGGGAGAATGTGTTCATTTGTATTAATCAAAGATAAAGAGGATCCTTACAACCTTTGCCTTGATGTCATGAGGTCCCTCCCAAATTCCTTCAATTTCCTCCTTAGATGACAAGCTTTCCAATATCAAACCAAAAACATAAGTTTATCTTCTCTAAGTTCTGGCCTCTCCAATCCCTCTACCCTCTAGTCATTTTATAGGCCAAGAGGAAGAAGTTTCATATCCAAAAGAGGATTATGGGTCTCCTTAATAGAAGGATTAGGTTTCCATGAGAAAATGGATTAAGATGCATCATCGGAGGGTTATAGCTCGAATAGTGATCACCTGGAAGCTTTCAGTTGGGAAATATTCGACCAACTATGTTTCTAGAATGTACTTTTTATTTTTACTTTCTTGAATTCACCTGCGTGGGTTTATAGTGGCAAACAAAGCGCAGATCTGTGTTGTTCTTAAAGTTAATTCCAACGAATGCACGAGAAAAGATAGAAAAATCAGCGGAGGTGAAACTTAACAAGGTGTGAGAGCTATTTTCCCCAAAATTTCTCATCTACTTCAAGATATTTTTGGTTGTTCGACTTCTAAGGGAGTTCACTAAAACCTGTTCATAGATTGTAAAAATACCCATAAATTGATCAAGTGTCATGGTGACAAATTGACATGTAACATGTGGAGGTGTCTCATTGGCTCTGATAAGGATAAATGGCAGCATCAGAGGAGATTTGATGAGGACATGTGGTAGGATTTGATTGGTTCTGATAAGGGACACATGGTTGTTGATATCAGCATGATGTGACGTTATGGAGGGACACGTGGCAGGAAGTTTCGGTGTTTTGGATGGCCTAATGGGCCATATCCAGGTGACACGTGTCACCACTCAGGGAGTGCCACATGGTAGGTGATGATGCCATGTCGACAATCGAAGATTTGTGATGAACAACACATTGTTACAAAGTGGAAATTCCCGATAAGGGGCTTCAATGTGGTAAAGGTATGGTCTAGAGGAAAGACAAAAAACCAAGGGCGCGGTGGTTTATAAAGCGAAAAAGGCCCCCGGACAGGATTCTATAAGCCTTAGCACCTGATGGCTAAGCCTTAGGTCATAGCCTTTGGTCCTGTGGTGAGAAATGTGCAACAAGGACTAAGCAACAGGGAGCTAGGAAATGAGAGTTCAACGATCGGTGGTCTGTGGTTGCTGATAAAGAGGGCTCTGATAGTGTTAATCCCCGGTCATGAAGTAAACATAGAATCAAAGGTGTAGAGATTTAATGAAGGAAAAAGGCCCCCGACAGAGTCTAAAGGACTTAGAGCCTCAAGTCTAAGCCATCGGTCATAACCCTCGGTCCTATGAAAGGAATTTGAAAAAGCCAAGAGCAAGTTGTGTGATGTGTAAAGAAGAGAGGTCAAGAGATGAGTGAATGTCAATGAAGAGTAGAGATCAGAGGATTGTGTGGATAGTGGCTAGTGACTAATGTTGAGAAGATCAGTGAGCTAGTGAAGAGAGCTATAGAAAGATGCAAAGTGCAACAGAGTGAGTAGAGTTAAAAGTTCTTATCAGGCAAAGTTGCTGCAAAAATAAAGAGAACAACCAATTCTCGTTTCAGTGTGGGTTGGAGCTTATAATTAGGAAGTTGGTGCTTCCATCTCTAGTTGAGCTTGAGAAGGCTTGGGGGTTAGTACCTCCGGAAAGTTGGTGCTTGCATAAATCCAAGGAGCTACAAGTTGGTGCTTGCAACAAATCCATGATGTTGGTGCCTCATATGGTGCTTCTAGTAAGCTCGACAGGTGTATACAAACAGAGGGAGTTGGTGCTTCCTGCTATTCGGTGCTAGAAAACAATCAAAGGGAGTTGTTGCTTCCTATGAGTGGGTTCTCACAAAACATATTGATGTAATAGAGTAGGTTCTCCTATTTACATCAATAACAACAACAAGATTTGTGGTTTTTTCCCAAAAGGATTTCCACATGAAAAACCTTGTGTCTAATGTGCATGATGCTTATGGTTTGTTTGCTTGTGTGTTGAGTTTATGTTGCTACCACATCATATATTGTTGCTGGTTATATGGATGAATTCCAAGTTAAATAAGAAAATTAAATTGTCATAAATAATTTAAAATTAGCCATGAGACTAATTCACCCCCCTCTCAGTATTAACATTGCTTCCAACACTGACATTCTAACAAAGAGTATACAATGAATTGAGATGATCTAGCTGGTTTGGTTGTTTGAGATTCAGTAATTGGTTTATTCAATAATTTGGTGATTAAGTTGGTTCAGAGATTTGATACAGTGATTGGTTTCAGTTTGTTATTTTATATTGGCCTTAAATGATGGTAGTAGGTCCAGTTTGAAAATGTGATGAAAGGTGGCCTACAGGTTGTGATGTTTTGTGTCAAGTGGATCCATTATGAAAATTATGAAATGTGATCTGCGAAAGTGCTGAGGGTTGAAGCCTTTCATAAGGGAATCAAATCTTCCTTCCAGTGGTAGTTGGTAAATCAGATTAGGGGGTAGGAACTCCCTTCTGATGGGTGCCAGTAAACGAGATCAGGGGGGTGGATCTCCCTTACAGTGGGTGCTAGAGAATGAGATAAGGTTGTAGCCTTCTACAGGTGGGTGCCTGCGTGATAGAATTAGTCTGTGTCAGTACAAGATTGTAAGTTGTTTTCTTTATAATAAAAGATAAAGACATAGATGACAGTAGCAGTGGTTTTTTTCCCAAATTGGGTTTCCACCTAAAAATCATGGTGTTCATGTGTGTTGATGTGTTGCTTATGTGTGATGATTTATTATGTTCTTACTGTACATGATTATTGTTTAATAATGCCTATTGAAGTATTGACACACTAGTTCAAGTTAAAACAGATGCTGGATTAACTAAAAATTAAGTTAATTTGATATACGCTAGTTGTCTACATAACATTCGCATACATATGCAAGTTTACTTCAGTATAATCATGTATAGAAATATGGATACTAATTCACCCTCCCGGCCCCCGCCCCCCAAAGTATTTTTCTCAACACTACTCTCGAATCAAATTTTCCCAAATAATCATCAGTTTCTTCGTGTAACACTTTCTTCTAAAAATTCTTTAAAAAGGCTAGTCATCCTTTCCATAGCTCATATGGTGTCTTCTCACTATTAACTCAGAGTTGTGCTCTGATCATAATGTAGACTATTGCTACAGCTACTTCTCTCCAAACCTTATTTGGTAATTTAGCCTCTAACAACATTGTTCTTGTTGTTTTGTGCACTAACCTATTCTTTCTTCCTACGACTCCATTTTCTTATGGATTTCTTGCAATTGAAATTTGTCTCTTGATTCCATGTTTCTCATAGAATTCATTAAAACCATTTGAGGTAAATTCACCTCCATCTAGTCTTAAACATTTGATTCTTAGATCACTTTTATTTTCAACTAAGGCTTTGAATGATTTGAAAGTAGCTAATGCTTCTAATTTTTCGTTAAGAAATGCAACCCAAACCATTCTAATATAATCATCAATAAAAAACATAAAATACATTTTACCTTGTAAGTTTGGTGTCTTGTTGGTCCACATAGATCTGTGTGAACAAGCTCTATTGGGCATGATGTTGAACACTCCTTTAACCTGAAGATCACTCTTGTATATTTTCCATGTTGGAAAAATTCATAGATCGCGCTTGTTGGTTTCAAGATTTTGGGCATATCTCTCACTGCTTGTGTTCTGGATATTTTTACCAAACTGTCAAAGCTTAAGTGTCCTAGCCTTCTATGCCATAAGTAACTATCATATGTCTATCTAATGTATCATTTTTCTCCTTTAATTTCATGAAGAATATATACATTACCTGGAATCCTTATTGATCTTCCCATTAATCTTCCTAAACTAGTCTTCCTTATTCCACAATCTTTAGCACAAAAAGTGAGATCATAGCCTTGATATCACATCTCACTTACACTTAAAATAATTTGTTTGACTCCTTCAATGTAGAAAACATTTTTTTCTTTTTCCATACCTTTGTCAAGGATTACGGTACCTCTTCCAATGATTTTTTTGGACCCATTGTCTCCAAAACTCATATTTCCTCCTTTAGAGTAATAAATATGTTTTGATATATGGTCATGTGTCTAGAGCACCCACTATTGACATAACACTAAATTTGATTTTTTTGAGCATACATAATTTGAGAGGCCCACCCAAGTCCTCATACAAGCTATATTTGTAAATATATTGTAAACAATTCTCAGCATTTGAAATCAAGCAAAAGGAACTGAGTTAAAGGACACAAATTCCAAAGCTGGGGGAGGTAATAGCTTTGTTTAGGACATCATGGTTTCTTGTGAAAATAAGAAACCCTGAAAAGGTAGGACAACCATTAAAGGTTGGTGGGTGCATGAATTGAAAAAGGATCTCTTGAAATTAAATGAGCTCCAAGAGGAGGTATGCAGGCCCATGTTGCTTGAGAAGCAACCAAAAGAAATAAAGGATAGGAATTCTATAGAGGGATTGTGTGATACAGGCCAACGAGGATGTAACAATAATTGTGGCCAAGGAAGAGGTCAAGAAAAGGTTGAACGCAAAAAATAGAAGGAGACATTCATAGGAGGAAAAAAGGAGAGGGACAGGCGAAGAGTGACATCAGGGAGGAAATATTCAACAATATATTCCAACAGGAAGTGCCGAAGAGAAGATAAGAGAAGGGGATTAGGTCTCGATCCCTAGAGGTTGTGGGTTGAATTTCTAGTCTCTAGAGCCCTGTAACAGCTTAGGGTCCCTGGAGGCTTTGGGTTGAGATTGGATCCCTGGAGCCCTGTAACAACTTGGGTCCTTGGAGGTTGAGGGTTGAGATAAAGATCTCTAGAGTCTTGTAACAACTTGCGTCCCTGGAGGCTGTGGTTTGGGATGGAATATCTGGAGCCCTATAACAACTTGGGTCCCTTGGAGACTGTGGGTTGAAATCGCAGGCTTTGGAGCCCTATAACAACTTGGGAAGACACCACCCTGGAGTAGAAGTAGAGGAAGACCAGAATAAAGACCAGTGGTTACCGCCATGGTTGTACAATGGATTCTAGATTCCCTAATAGGGGTGAATTGTTGAGTGAGCACTTGGGGTGAGGTTGGGCACCTCTGAACTCCCAGTGCTAACCAAGAAAGTAGATATCAATTAGTTGGATTGAGGAAGGAATTACTCTAGAGAACTAGAATTAGTAGAAGTTTATATGCTACTCCCTAAAGCAAGCAACCCTGTTAGACTCTGGAATCTGGCTCGGGGGTGACGAATACAAGTAAGAGTGGCTACAACTGCCTATGGTTGGGTGGAGAGTCCTTGTCCCAGAATTAGTTTCCCTGCATGTTCCAAGATAAGTAGCCATGTATGTTGTTTAACTTCTGATGAATCATATTACTATGTAGTGTATAATTGTTTTAAACTTAGAGACAATTGTGTTGATTAAACTTGCATATGTGGTACATTCCCAGTGGGGATAAGTTAATGTGATTTGTATGTATATATATGCATTATTGACTATGTCAAAAGCAACATATGAACAATTAATTAAGAAAAAGTGGGGAACTTGCCACAAATCACAGTCAAGCCATGAGAGCTTGGATTAACCCTTGAAGAATAGTACGTTCTAAGATAATTTTTATTAATATAAGATTACATAGAATACCCTTTGTATAACAAGGTTTGTACTCACTTATGATTCATTTTTTGTCTAATTACAATATTTTGTGTTGCATGGAAAGTTCTACATCGATGTAAAAGGGAGTTTTTCTTTGGCATCAGTTGAGCCACCAACTTTACTTGAATGTCCTTCAGCCTTGCATTCTCATTAGGCTAGATAGTTGTTGTTGGTGCCTTAATGTGGTTGTCGAGGCACCTAATGGATTTGTGTATCAGCATGGAGCTGCTTGAAAGCCCGACATAGGGTATGGTACCATTGGTGTGTGGAAGACGAGGTAGGAACCTCTCTAGAGTCGGCGCCAAGCCCGTGATAGGTAATCCACGTAGAAGTGCATATGACTCCAAGGGTGGCATTCCCTGCTCGTGGGAAGGGACGACTCGCGAGCCAAGAACTTACTAGAGAATCTATTACTTAAGCTCGAGAGGGATAACTTTGTAAGTCGCCCTTGAAAAGGAAGGGCACCATTATGAAACCACACATCACATTTGGGAGTCTAATAGAATCCTGAAGAATAGCCTTAGTTGGAAAGGCTAGTTTGAAGAAGCCTATGTAGTGGTTGAGCTTGTAGTCGGGAAGGATGGAGATCTCTTTGTCTAAGATAATGCACAATGCAACGTCGAGGTCCTTTGGTCGAGTCATGGTAGGCATGAGGAGGAAAGCCTTGTTTTGAAGTCAGAGGGATGAGACCATGAACTTATAGGAAAAGTGGGTTAACTTTATCCTTTGGACAGTCAACACCCTAGTCAAGGGAGGCTTTCGATTGGTGGAACCAGATTCCCTTCATGTGATCAGTCAGAATGACGTGGTAGAAAGGTCGTAGAGTCTAAAGCCTTGAATGTAATTTGATTTGGAGCTAGAGACACAATAAAAAAAGGGCATCAGGTTTCTATCAAGAGACAGTGATGGAGGTTCCTTCTGTCCCCCAGATTTGTCAAGTCGGGATGTTACTAGAGGTGGCCACCCTGAAAGCTTAAAAATTCAAAACCCCAGAGTGTTGTGAGAGTGACTCTTAAAGGAGTTCTGAGTCTCTCCTTGAATCAAACACGTGGTGACTTATCATCAAGAGGGATATGATCTCAGCATGACACCTTGAAGGACACACGATAAGTGATATGGGAGTTTTGTGGTACCCAATGAGCCACATATAGGTGACACGTGGACCTCTCATAAGTCGACGCATGCTACGGATGACATTGGTACATCACTTGAGAAATGGGAAAACCCCAAAGGTCAGAAACCCCATAAATGCATATGGTAGAATGTTGCAGGAAATTCCAGGCACTAGGGATCATTAGTTGACGACACCCTAGTTGACGGATATTTCTCTGTCCCTTGGGGGTCGTTACCTGAATCTGATGAAGGTGTTGGGATGGTGGGACCACAGGGACACCTGTGGGTAACACGTGGAGGATGACATGACACCCTGGAATGCCAGAAGCCCATAACCACTATGGAAAACATATCGGGAGAACCGGGAATTGCGATGCCCGAAGGTCGAGTGGCCGGACCCACACCAAAGTGGCAAGCCATTAGTGGGAGAGAGTTGGCCATCAACAATACGTCGGGTTCCGAGGGGGGTCTCAAATCAGAAATCCAATATATCTTGAGGGTCCCGAAAACATGACACATCACCCAGGTGGATGGATTCTGGGGGAAAGTATCGAGTCAAGAGTCGAGGCATCGAGAGGGTCCCGAAGCGACACCTCGTTAGCTAGAAATAATAATAGTTATTATTATTATGATAATATTATTACCCCATTCCTCCAAGGTAGAAATAAGGGGTCGGGTACATCACAAATAACTAGTCTCTATTTTTATGTTGGTGGTTCTTCCTATTTTTTCATCCAACACCCTTACCTTGATTTTATAGGAAATTCTCATGCTATATGTCCAAAATTGTTGCATCTATAAAAATCTATATTATACTTGGATAATGGAGCAATTGAATTATGATTTAAGTTATTGAAGCCATCGATATCTCAAATTTTGTTGTCTACAAGATTATTCCTAGAGGTTTGATGAGAACCTATTTCATAAATATTATAAGCTGTACACTCTCTTTCTTAATGTCCAATTTTTTTGCATAAAAAATGATGACCAAGAAAAATAGTTTAATACTTGGCTATGTATGATTTTCTTAATGGAATAGTTCTTTTGGACTTGATCTTCTTTAGAGAAGATTGTTTATCCTTGCCCCTTATCATATTGCTTCCAACATTGTGAATGGACTTCTTGGGGGTGTCAACATAGAATTTTGGTGTAGCAATGTTTCCAAACTCCTCTTGACTTTTGTCCTTACTATTTGTTGAGATTGGAGCTTTTAGGATTTTATTCAACTTCCTTTCCTAGTGACTTGGGATTTTCATATTCTTTGTATGAAGTCTCACCCATATAACTAAGACTGGTCTTGTCATATGGTGGTCTTTGACAGCTAAGAATAACATCTAGGGTTTGAGAGATTTTCATGTTTTTGTTGAGATGTTCTAGTTATTTCCTTAATGAGACAATTTATGCTTCAAGCTTCCGAACAAGTTTATTTATTTTCTCTTAGTTGAAATTTCAACATTTCTTCCACTCTTTATGCTTCCTCTTTTTCAGTTTTGATGAAGATTGTTTCCTTAGATAGTGTTTTTTCCTTCAATGCCTTCTTCTTTTTCTTTTTCTTTTTTCTCTTTTGATTTGTCTATGTTGGATTCTTCATTTGTGCCTAAAAAAAAATAATTCTATCATCATCAAAATCATATTCTTCTTCTTCAAATAAATCATTATCCTCTTTGGAGTAGAGATTTTTCTTTTTTGAAGATTTTCCTTTGAAGACTCTCTTTTTGGGTTCTTCCTCATTATCATTGTCTTCCTTGAAATGAAACTTTAGGAAAATTTCCTATCTTACTGCAATTGAAAGAGATGAGAGGTAGTGTACCTTTGGATCTAAATATTTTCTTTAGTTTTCTAACTAGTTGAGCCATTTCTATATTAGATTCATCATTGGAGCAGTCACCAAACTTGCATTTTCTTGACTTCCTAGATGCTTTAAATGTTGCTTCTTTATGTGATGATTTTCCCATCCTCATTTCATATGAAATGAGAATTTCATGAAACTCATCCATTTTTAGATTCTCCAAATCCTCTAATTATTCTATGGAATAGACTTTAGCATCAATAAGTTGAGGAATATACCTCAAAAACTTTTGAAAAATTGTTGTTTCTTCAACTTTTTCATCAAGTCCTTTGAGAGAATTAACCACTTCATCTACTTGACGAAAATAAGCAACAACATTTTCTTCATCATTCATTTTCAAGCTTTCAAATTATCTCTAAAAAGTCTGAAGCTTTTCCTTATTTACTTTGTCATCTCCTTCATAGTTGCTTACAAGCTTGTCCCACATCTCTTTTGTTGATTCACATTGCATAAATTTAACAAATTACGAATTTGACAGACCACTTAAAATGAAGTTCATAGTTTTTGCATTGGAGGCATGAACCTTTCTCCCATCCTGATCAAATGGAGGAGAAGATGTAACCTTATATCCATTTGTAACAGACTTCCAAACTTCATCACCAAGAGACATCGAGTGGGTTTTTGTTATCATCTTCCAAAAGGAAAAATTTGTTCCATCAAAGAAAGGAATTTTATTTATGCTTCTCGACTGGCCATGGCCCCTGTAAAATATTATTGTAGTTGTTAGACTATTCTTGAAGAGTATTTCTCTTATACCAATTGTTGTAAAATACAATGATACTAAAAGGGGGTGTGAATCAATGTCACCTAGTTTTAAAAATTTTCACTTTATTAATCTGAAAAATAAAATCTCATCACATAATCTATCATCAACACAATGCTTGAACGCAAGAGTTAAAGTGGGAACCTAAAATTGAACAAGAAATGCTTTTCAAACAGTCTTCAATTTATTACAACTAGTTCTGAGGACACTAATCTTTTGTAAGCACCAACATATAAAAATAGCAAGCTCCAACCTGTCAAGAAAATGAGGACATCAATCCTCAATAAGCGCCAAATTAAAATTGTTTTACTATTCAAGAGACATTATGTAATCTTATAACTTGTTGAAAAGAAGGTTTTCCCTCCTGGTAACTTGTACCTAACTCAAACTAAAATTTGGCCTCCACAAGGGCTTTTACTTGGTCTCTAACAAAGCCTGGGATCCAACCAAAATAGGTCTACCATTCAGCCTTTAACAAGGACTACAACTTGGCCTCCAACCAAGACTACAACTCGACATCCAACCATGACTGCAACTTAACCTCTAACCAAGACTACAACTGTGCCTCAAACTAGGACAAAAACTCAGCCCCAAACTAGAACAAGTCCAATAGAACTCGGTCCAACAACCCCTGAAATTGGCCTCCTTAACAACAAAACTCAGCCTCCTCAACAAACCTTGAACTCGACCTCCTTAACAACAGAACTCGGCCTCCTTAACAATAGAACTTAGCCTCAACAGACCTCAAACAAAATAGAAACCCTTCCCAATAATTATACCAAAAACCCTTACACAAAAATATTCTCCAACTCGACTTCACTTCACTTTTTGTTGGTTCATGAGGTATGAACCTCAAGCTTGCTCCTTTGCTGTTCTAAAAATAGATCTGAATGCTTTAGTGGTGGCTAGAAATGCTCATTCTCACGCCTATTTATAGTGCATCTAAGGTCTCGATCAAGGCCAACTTGTCCACTGGCTGGGCCTACTTGTGCAACTGGAAGAATGTATAATGAATAATCAAAAAAACATTTCTCCTCAACCATGAGGAGATAGATGGTGTGTCATATATCATTGGAAAAGTCTCAGAATAAGCTTTCCAATCATATTTCCTATGATCCCATTTGAGCTATATAATTTGAGTAAAAAACCTTCAAATATAAGGTATCCAAATGGGGCCAACATGTACTTTGGTTGGGTCATCTTGACATAATATTGCATATGTCCTCATTCCTATGGAATTAGAGGGAGTGTCATATATTGTTGGAAAGGTCTCAAAATATGCTATTTGACTATATATCTTTCTCTTTCATTTGGACATTGTTTGACATCAATAACAAACATTTTCAACATTGGGAAGCTGTTATTATTATAAAAAATTCCAAAAAAGAAGACAACTTGCAATCCAAGAACATAGATTCTGGTGGATTAGTTAATTCGTTACGTTTTTTCGACTATCTTAGCATCCCTCAAACTAACCTTGAGAGCAGTAGAAGGAACTAATTTCTAGACTTTAAATAGATTTAGTTTGACTCCAAAGTTCAGGCTTTTGAACTTCAACAGGAGTAAGAGACTCGTCTCCTTTCCTATTTTCCTTTGGAGTCTGGCAACACCACAAGGATGTTTATCTCATTCTGCTCCTTTAGAGTCACACAAGGATGCAACACTAAGAAACAACCCTGGGAGATACAAGTGTACTATCCCAATTTGTGAAATTAGTACTTTAGTAATTGGATATCTAATTTGAGTTGCAAAACATAGCCTTAGTTCACTTTGAATTTGGTGGGACAAATACAGAAACCAAAAAATGCTGATATAAGGCTTCTATAGGACACAATCAACTTGTTGTAAGAAGAAATATACACCCTGTAATTGAAGCACAATCAAGCCATTTTGAGCATAACATAAGTTATGGATATAACAATGGAGCACTGGCCTATGATTCAACAATTGAAAATGAGATGACGAGTCCTTTCCAGCAAATTTAGAATCTCCACTCATCGCTAGCTAAAGGATTGACAAAACCAACATATTAAAGCAACGAGAGACCTACTATCATAAAACTACTTCAATATCAACCAAGATGAAAACAAGAAAGAAAGTAGCTCCTCAAAATAAAACTTATATAAGCTCATTTTGCAAATTTCTTGATGTATTTATGCATATAAACATAACAAGAAACCAAAGGAAAAATTATTAAATCTTTAAGGAAAAAAGTCACCGGCAATAAAATCTTTATCTAATCCAAATCTCAAATTTCAAATGATCCTCTAAATATAAAAATTAGATATGATATACCAATTTAAAATAACAAAAATGTAATTCTTATTTTTATTTTAAAAAATAAAACTAAAAAATAAAAATAAAACTAAAAAATAAAAACAAAACTTTAAAAGTTAGAAATTATAGAGACCCAAAATTCTAAAACAAAAAAATCAATTTCTGACATATTTTATCAAAATCCCACCCCAATTTCCAAAATATTTTCCTGGGGAAATGGTGGCTAGTACGCCTATATTAATTTAATTTGAGCAACATACCATCTAATAAAAAAAATGGCTAACCATACAATTATTATAGGAGTTGGAGGAATTGTGCGGAAGGTCATATCCAAATTCCAGTAAAAAAATTCAAAAAATCTTATAGAGGTTTCTAGGATACCTAAAATTTTAAAAATTCACAACTATAACTTGAATTTACAAAAATCATTGCCAAACAAAATTTATATAACTTTCGAGATTCCTTCGACTAATTAGACCAAGGCATTATCATATAGCCATTCCATGAATAATGGAATTTATTCATATAGTACTGGGTACCCCTGCCAAATTTATTCATAGTACTGCTTATATTAATTTAATTTGAGTAATATACCATCCAATATAAAAAAACAATGGCTAAATATAACCATTCCATTAATTTACTAATAGTACTGGGTACAGGGATCAAAATTGAACACGTCAGAGCCCTTCAAAGGGTCTCTGGCAAGTCAGAGAAGTAGGGAGAAAATTTTACCAGTCAAAAAAAATTTAAAAATTGATTTTTGTCATTTAAAAAAAAATTTGGAGTAATATCTTAAAATTTTTTAAGAAGGGCTATTAAATTTTCAATTTTTTTTTAAAATTTCATTTTTTCTCAAATTAGAATTTTAGGAATGTTGAATTTGTAAATTTCTTTTCATGTTAAAACTTAAATCCCATTTCAAAAACAACAGTTTCCTTTTGAGTTGTTTTTTCTCATTTCAGAAACTCTCATTTCAAAAACAACAATTTCCTTTTGAGTTGTTTTTTCTAATTGTGCATATGATGCAAGTTCTTATTAATTATTATGTCACAATTACCTTTTGATACCATTACATTTGGCAGTTTTTGAGTTGCTCCCATTTCAAAACAATAGTTTCTTTTTGAGTTGTTTTTTCTAATTGTGCATATGATGGAAGTTCTTATTAATTGTTATGTCACAATTACCCTTTGATACCATTACATTTGGTGGTTTCAATTGAGAGCGACTAGATGTCAATATCGGCTATGTATTAGGTCTGTAATTTCATTGGGTTATGCCTGAAGGCTGCCCAAAGCAAGGTTTGATGACGATTTAAGTTGGAGATGAACATAGATTCATCATTCAGCGAACGCTTGTCAAGCAAAGTTTAAGCACGATTTATGCTTGGAGAGGAGGGCATTCAACAAGCTTCCTAACATAATCGACTTGATTTGTTTGAGGATTCTCAATTCCTGGTATGTTTTCATATTAAAAAATGAGATACCAAAAAGTTAAAACATATACACCTTCGTACACACTTTCGTTGAATCCTAAACATGTTTAGAATTTTACTGAATTTTTTCATTCATGCAATAAACTTAAATTTGATTGACCTACTTGTATATTGGCTTGAACGTTCTGGTCACAAAAATTTCCAATAAAATTAATCCTTATCTGAACTGGAGCAAGGATATAGGTCTCCTGGCTATCCATTAATCTTATGTGGTTAGATTTCTCAATCACACATGTGTAAGAGTAATGCATTTACTAATGCAGCCTTTGACATAGTAGTATCTTTTTGTTTGTGAAAAAATAAAAAGAAATTTGAAAATAATTTACTATTGTCAATTGAATTGCTCTTTTTTTTATTCTTTTCATAATGGAAGTAGGGCTTGAATGTGTGCCCTTCTAAATGAAATTAAAACCTGCCCTTCAACTTTGATCACTGGGTACCCCTGCCAAATTTATTGATAGTACTGCGTACCGCTGCAAGACCGTTGCTACTTGCTAATCAGATCAGTTCTCACTATCAGATTATCCGGCCAAATCAACTGAAAAATGGTGAGTGTGCCCTGTCCTTATCGCGTGGGATACGGAACAAACACCAACATAGGATGTTACTGTCAGACGTTACAGACGCACACAACCGTTTTGAATGCACGTCCATCGATCTCATGAACTAAACATCAACCTCAATCACTGACTCTCTTTCACTGGAATCACGGACCATCTGCATGCAGGCGTATTTGCTGAATCACTTTCCTGCTCTCCATGAAGAGCTGAATCCGATTCAACGACTCTTCTAGGGTCTGATCAGTCATATTAGCAAAACAGAATCTAAACCACCCAGGTTCACCACAGTGGCAAGAAGAGCCGGGAGAAACATTCAACCCAATCTCTTTTAAAATTATCTTCCACAGTGCAATTTCTCCTTCCTGGTCCGGAGATTCTAGAAGATGTCTGAGATCCACCCAGCTGAACAAACCAGCGTTGCTATTCAGACAATTAATACCAGCCACGCGCAGTCTGGAGACCAACATTTCGTGTCTGGTTCGCAGCCTCTTACTATTCTCTGCTAAATATTTTTTTGCAAATTCTGTGTCAGAGAGTATCGCAGCAATCAGATGTTGTGTCTGTGAAGAAACCAAGGAAAAACTGGACATTCTTCTAGCGGCTGTAACCACTGTATCGTTGTAAGAGTAAATGACTCCGACTCGAAAGCCCGGTAGTCCCAGATCTTTCGACAGACTGTAAACAATATGAACAAACTCGGTCTGAGATATTTTATTGGTGACCAAAATTTCTGCAATGCTTGTGAATTTTGGAGATGAAAAAACTGATCCCGAGTAGATCTCGTCGCAGACAAGATGAATGTTCTTGTCAGACGCAAAGGCAAGTAGCTTTCTCAGAGTTGTGGCGTCCATGGTGGTTCCTAATGGATTTGAAGGGTTTGTTATCAAAAGGCCCTTCACTTTTATATTTTGAGACCTGGCCTGCTGATAGGCTGCTTCAAGGGCAGGTATCGTTATTTGAAAGTCATTAGAACTGCTGCACTGAACGGGTATGAGCTCCACTCCTGTGCGCCATTTGAGATCCCTATCAAAACTGCAGTGAAAATATTCAATTAATTATAAGTTTGAGATGTCAGTTTAAGAGTAGATTAAGATAATCGTGCCTTTGGGATTCTAGGTAATAGAGATTAATCATTTTTGGGTAGGTCTGACCGGTGGGGATTTTAACATTAACTCATAAGTTATATGATTTTTACATGATACATGACATTTTTTGGGGTTGGTTTGATCAGTGGGGATTTTAATATTAACTCATAAATTATAGGATTTATATGATATTAATTTATAATATGGTAATGGCCCATTGAACTGTTTTTATAGAGTAATGATTAATTATAATATATTAGTATAATATGAGAAAGAAAATTTGTTAAGCATGGTAGATTCATTTTATTTTAAAATTAAATTTTTTATTATATATTATAAATGAAAATATTGGTTATTTTTTAATTATTTTGTATTTTGTATTTATTTAATATAAATATAAAATTAAGATAGTTATAAATAATTAAATTGCTACCTAAGTAGATAAGTTATATATTTTAAAATTAAAATACTTATTTTATAATAAATTTCAAATTGATAAAATTAAACAAATCATAAAACTAATAAAATTAGAACTTTATTTTAAATTCTTATTATTAATTATAAAGAGAATTATAATATGTAAGTTAAACATATATATATTTGAAAAAACATTCTTATTTGTGGAGATTTACTTCTATTTTATTGTGGGAGATTTATAATTTATAAATAGGCTAAAATAGATTTTGTTAAAAAACCATGAGCCAAATGCCATAGCTTATTAATATGAGATAGCCAAAAAACATCGCATCTCATATGAAACTGGTTCATCCTTTAATTTGTGTACACTATTAAGAATACTTTAAAATATTTTATGGAGATTAAATCCCTATTATCAACCTAATAATTATTTATAACTAAATTAATTTTTTGTAAATCTTATTCCAAAATGGACATGTCTAATAAAATTATCTGGGAATGTAATGTGATTGTTTTAATTATTGATAAGTTGACATCAACCTGGCACTCCTAAAATCAGATTTTAAACAACAGTATACATAAATGAGTTTACCCTGGGTAAAAAGGCGTTGGCACCAGAAAGGCTTCTCCTGGATCAGCTAGACAGAATATCAACAACTCGTTGGCCGCAGTTGCTCCCGCAGTGAGAACAATTCTATCGCCTTCAAACTTTGCCTTTCCTCCTCCAACTTCTTCCATAAACATTGCAATTGCCTGCATCAACAATTCACCATAGTCAATCAGCTTGAAATCCAGATTAAGACTAGCACATTATCCTTTTAAGTGATTACCAGAAAAGAAAATCACCAGGTAGAGAACATGTCAATAGTTACAAGTCTCTACCTCTCTACAAGTAGGGAGGCCATGGTAACCTTGATAAAGAGCGATTTCCTTAAACCTTGACAGCTCTTCCTCTGCGCAAATCGATGCATTAGGATGCGCAAGTAGCCAACTTTCCAGCAAATCAAATGACAGCTGCAAGTGATTTCAAACATTGTAAACTGTTATGCATCACATATGTGTATATGAAATTACAGAATATGAATAGATATAATATAATTTTTTTTTGTCTTTTATAGTTATAGTTATTTACATTGCGAGATGAATTTTTGAAGAGAATTGTGTTTGGGAATTTAATTTTGTTAATGCTTTAGGTAGACATTTCATTTATAACCATGGACATTTTTAATAATGGTAGAAGTAGACATTCTATTTATAACCATAGACATTTTTGATAATGGGTGAAGTGCTCACTCAAATTTATTTATAAGGATGGACAACATGGACATTGTAGAATTGAGGCTTCTGTGATTCATCATAGCTATAAGAAGAGTTTCGGCGTAAATCACATAAAGAAAGATCTTTGTCGACTCGTTTCGAACCAACCAGTGTGGCTCATCGTCAGGGCGAGTTGAAAAAACAAATCTAGCTTTGCATGTTAAATAGTTAGAGCAGAGCCTCCACTAGCTATCTGGACCACCGGCTAATTTTGACCTTGGGCCAGAGTCAAAAAGTCATCCTGATAATTTCAAGGAAGGTAGTTATCATTGTGACCCAAATGAAATAATTTTAGAAAGAGTTTAGGTTAAAGGTTAGTTATAACGGTGTCTTTTAATACTTAAAAATTGTAATTTTAATGGGAAATTAGTCAGATAGAAGACCATACTTTTTATATAAATATACAATGGTAAGTTAGAATAACCAAACGATAAATTACTAAAAACTAAAATGAAAAAATAAATAACTAAAGATAAAAAGAAATAATTTCAAAGTTAGTTAACCGGTATCATTTAATAACTAAAAATATAAAATATATATATATATATATATATATATATATATAATATATAATATATAAATATATATTATAATAAGAAACAAAATAAAATTAAATTAAAAATAAAATTATGTAATTAAATGAGAATTAGTTAATTTGAATACCTTACTTTCTATGAATATATAAAAATTGGTTAAGTTAACTAATTGTTTTAAATGAGAAATACTAGAAAGTTAAAATAAATAAATAAGTAACTAAAAATATAAATAAATAACTCAATAAATAAAACAAAACCACATAAAAATCAATAATTAAATTCAAATAATAACGTAGTTGGTAAAGGCTAAAAAAATAAATAAATATGAAAATAAAAATAAAAATAAAAATAGATAGAGGGAATATCAAACAGATCCGAGCAATCTTGTCTGTGGTTCCTTGAACATAGGGAAGATGGACACCTAGTTGGTGTTCCTTTGGATCTTTCTTAATAAACGCATTCCTAGAGGCTTTATGGAAGACCCTCTCACCAAGGCGCTTACTATATCCATTTTCCACAAAGACATCCAGGAAATGGGATATCTCCTTATCAAAGCTCTCATTATCCGAAATCCTCAAGGCACGAGTAGAGGGTGTTAAGAACACCCATCTTTTGAGCAGGGAAATGATGAGAATCGACATGAAGATACTGCTCAGTATGCGTTTTCTTTCGGAACACATAGTGGGAGAGAGCACCGTCCTTATTCTTAGAAATAAGAATATCCAAGAAAGGGAGGCAACCATTGACTTCTTTTTCCATGGTGAATTTAATGGAAGAGGACTGACCATTGAGGTGATTGAAGAAGCTATCCAGCTCCTCTTGGCCATGGGACGCCATGGGACCAGATGACATTAGTGTCATCTACATACCTTTTCCAAAGCTTGGGAAGGAGACGAGCCGAGGCTAGAGCTTTGGCTTCGAAATCTTCCATAAAAAGATTCGCAACAGTAGGGCAAAGGGGGGAACCCATGGCAACACCACAGGTCTGTTCAAAGAACTCACCCTCAAAACAGAAGAACGTGGAAGTGAGACTCCACCAGATGAGCGGTATCGAGATCTGTTAGGTGATAGATCACTTCCAATGCTTCCTTTATAGGGATGCAAGTATACAGGGAGACCACATCAAAGCTTACCAAAATGTCCTCAGGGTTAAGCCTAATATCCTTGAGCTCTATAATGAAGGATGCAGAGTCCTTTACGAAGAACTCAGTGCAGCCAACCAGGGGCTTAAGCTTAAGGGCAAGGAACTTAGCAAGAAGGTAGGTCGGACCACCAATGGTGTTGACGATACCTTGTGAATCTTAGGTAACCCATAGATCCTAGGAGCAATGGGACTGCTCTCAATGAGTTTGTGGCACATGGAACTCACCGAGCTACTAGACTTGATGGCGAGAGTCACTGTCCTAGAAATCTTCTTCAGAGAGTTCTTGGGCAGTTTTTTATAACTCCCACTATTGTGAAGATGATCTAATTACGGTAATCATCCTTGTTAAGGATGACCTTAGCCCCTCCTTTGTCAGCCTTCAAAACAACAATCTTAACGTTCTGATATAAGGATTTTAGGACAGAGAATGGGCAGAGAATTCCTCATTGCTGAGGTTCTTCCAAAAAAAGCTTAGCTTTTCTAAGGACAACAAGACATTCTTGATAATAGATAAAGTTTCCACTCAAATCTTAAATGAACTAAATTCAAAAACAAATTACTTTTCCAAAAATTCACCCAGCAATATGTTATGATATTTACCTGATTCTCTGCCAAGCCCATTTCGATAATTCCAGAAGGGTTTTTCGCAGGATGGTAGGGATTAGCGTCATACTCCTTCCAGCCATCAAAATAAGGAGAGTCTTCACCATGGGCTTGAGACGTTGCCAACGATGAAAGGCGGGCTACTGTTGCAGGGAACTGACAAGTGGCTTCTTGATTCTGTTGCATTGTTGGCCCTTGTGATATCTTAATCTTGAAATGCTATTTTCTTCTGCTGTGCCGCTCTTCATACGCACCCAGCAGTTCGAGCATTAATCGACGTGCTTATTCTATAGAATGGCCCGCTTTTCTAGTCTCCAGCGCGCGGCAGCGTCATTCATGACGATTTCTGCATGACAAATAGAACGTGAACGGACTAAAAGTTGAACTCAACGGAGAGAGAGCTAGATTTAACGAATGTAGCCCCGTTTAAACTTGTTGCGCTTCCATTTTTCTTCTTATTCATATACCTTTGCCGCACACGGCACAGACTGGAAATTATTCCAGGTCCAAGCATACTTTTTTTTTAACCTTCTCACTTTTCCGAATGTGTAGGCGAAATTTTTCTAAATGTTTAAATATTTTATGGTTCTTATCCGAGAAAGTGAGCTTCATGTTTCTAATCAAACTCCATCATAAAAGTGCGAACAGATTTATTTCCCGCGATGGTCAAAAGAAAAACTAAATGTCAAAGATTTAATTCGATAAGTACAGTTTTGAATGCGTGAGATATCCCAATCTCAGTGGGCCTCAAGTAGTAGCAAACCCTGATTTGCGTATTCAGGGTTTGACATTTTACACATACCCATGAGAAAAGGGTTTTCGTTACATCCGGAGGCGCCCAAAGTTTCTCACGCATACCGCTATCTGCTCCTCAGGTACAGGACACCACAATCGTCGAGCAAATCGTGATTGTGTTGGTGTTTGCTACTGTTATTAATAATAACAAATTATGTCCGCCTTTGGCTACAGTTATTAATAACAAATAAGTACCTCTGTGCAGACATGGAAGGTTTTAGTCCCTCTAATGCATATCATGGGATCAGACCTCAAATTTTCTAAAAATACCGTATTCTCAATATTACAGTTTTTGCATTTTTGGTATTTGTTCAATTTTGTTGGTCAATTTTGTTTTGTGTTGAATTTATTTATTCATTTATTTTAACATACATTTTAAATACTCCAAATATATGATATTATTAAAAAAATATCCAAAAATACAGAAATATTTATTTATTATAGAGTTTTAATGAGTAGGTTTAATGGTTAACATGTGTTTTCTCCTAAGAAGTTATAGGTTCAAAACCAGAGCGGGTAGAGTATGTATACCTTCATAGACTTAGCAGTCGAATTATTGGGTGAAGGTGGGTCCCTTGTCTCATAAACAAGGGGGTCTCATTTTTTGGGCGAAGGTGGGTCTCTTGTCCCCCAAACAAGGGGGTCTCATACACCAATTTAGTCTCTGGTTTATCATACACCAATTTGGTGTCTCGCTTGGTGCTTGACCTTAAAATTAGATAATAATAATAATATTTTTTATCTTAAGTTTTATGCAAAATTATAATATTAATTTTATTTATACTTTACCTTTGAATTCTACTATGTATTTTGATAATAATTAGATCCTCTATTGAGGGTCATCAAGTGCCATGAGCTCCATGTGAGTGCCTTGGTACGGGTGTGAATAAGTTAAGAAGGGATATAATATACTTCTCGGATGGTATGGTTGTGTGCTAGATGAAGGGGTTCACTCAAATAGTTGCTTGCTAGGTGAAGGGGTTCATTCAAATGGTCACCTGCGTGGTGAGTTATTGCGAGGTTTGATCGAGTATAAGGATTGAATTGCAAGAGGCCCTGGAAGGAAAGCCCAACTTACAATCCACCTTCAATCCCGCACTTAAAATAATTATGGTAGAGTTTAGAGAGATTAGGAGAATCATTAACCAAGGTGGTGGGTGAAGCCAAAGACTTGGATCAAGCTTGCACTTAAAATAACTATGATGAAGTTTACAAAGATTAGGAGAATCATTAACCAAGGTGGTGGGTGAAGCCAAAGGTTTTTGTTAACAATATGAATTTGATGCAAGAGCATTCTTCAAGGTTTATAAGACCTAGGATTCTTATCACACATTTACTAAAGGGAGTGGGTTCCCTTAATTATTTATTTCTTTTCCTAAGTTTATTTTGAGTTTTAAAGAGATTGGAATGTAATTTGATTAATAGGAAATATCTCGTGACTTGTAGAGATCTGAGGAATGAATGAGTAATCCTAGGAAGAGTGAGGACTTTAGGGATTTGAAATATCTAATTTAGGATTTTGTTGAGGGAAAAATGGAGCTGAAAAAGATACCTTAGGAGAAAGTGAGAGAATTATGGGATCATAACTAAAATGGTTCATGAATCCTTTTCTTTTATATATTGTAAGCTTTAGAAACTTTCAAGAGGTTTTTTTCAATAAAGAGTTCTTCTTTTTGGGAAGATAATTGGAGGTTAGCTATAGGTTATAAAGAGTAGTAGAGAGAATTTATGGAAAAGAACTGAAACAGTCGAATGTGACAGTTTCCTTTATAAATATTTTATAAATACCAAAACAGTGTGGATTTGTATATATCTGTGTGAGAATTAGGGTTTCTTCTCTTGAATTGTTGAATTTGTGCACTGATAGCAAGAGTCTGTGATTATTAATTTCCTAATTCGAATCTTGCTACATCTTTGTAATTTATACGCATGAATGGTCAAATTTTGGAGGTTTTAGATCCCCTGTGAAATGATTGAACCTATGTTCCTTATGTTTCAAACTCACACGATTCTGTGTTTGTTATGTTTTGATTCTGTAATAATCCTTTTGGTGATAGACGTTTATGCTGGTAACTACTCTTGGTTTGGTGGTTGGATGTTCTGTAAACTCATGTCTGGTTATTGATTAGCCGCAAAGGAATAATCATGACAGTCTAAAATCTGGCACATTGAGGATAATCGATAGAAATTGTGTGAATTCGAAGAAGTACTGTGGTCGTAGAGTGCAGATTGGAGTTAAGGTAGAAATGGTAGATGAGAAAGAAATTTGGCAAATTGTTAAAATTGATGGAAATCGTAGGGAAGCGGTGATTGTCTGATCAGAGGAGATCAATGCATATCATGTCAAAATATGCAAGCAGGTTAACATTTTAAATGGATGCGATGTGGTTATTAAAAAGAGCTTAAGGTTCAGAGTGATCAGACTGTTTGTTTAATGGGTGATCAGATGCATATTGCTTCCAAAAGTGCGTGCAGGTTAACGTTAGATATGGACGTGATAAGGTTTTATACAATGGGATTAAAACCTCATTGAGTTTTGGCCATCAAGACCGTTTGTTGGTTGATTGATCAAACGATAATCGTGCATGAACATGTGCGTGCGTTAACAGACTTATTGTGACCCGATATGTTATCAAAGAGGATTAAATTTCATTTGAATTATGGTCATACAAGTCAAACGATCATTTCATTCCGGCTGTGTTTAAGCATATTGCATGCGAGAGGAGTCACACGATTGTGTGAACTGTGATATTGAGAAGGATTTTTGTGAAGGAAACCATGGGTCACCACAACGAAAGCGTCTCATGATAAAAATTAACCATACAATGGGCCCATAACCAACAGGTTGAGAAAGATGTGGCTTTGCTGCATCATTTTTGGTATCAAAGTTATATTAATGCTCTATGGAGTTTATTCAGAGATTGAAATTTATTCCCAACAGGTATATAATTTGCATTATAATGGATCTGATATAGAGAGAGAATCGGACACAATGATTCATGCATAGAGGAAACCTAAGATGTTGCAGACACTGAGGACTTCAACATTTCATCAAAGACAGATTGTGGAAAAGACTTGAGAAAGACAAAATTAGGTAGAGGTTGTGCAGGTTTTAAAATTTCAATGATATATATGAGAATGCAAAGTAACAACAGATGTTCCAGCAAGTAGCTGTGACAAAGAAGCGAATGAAGAAATTGTAGCAAATGAAGTGAATATGGATGTACTCAGCAAGAAAAGAAATTTAGTTGAAAGAAGAACTGAAGTGTAGACAGTGAAAAGAAAAGCAACATGTGTATTGCCCAAGCTAGTGAAAGGTTAAAGAGATAGATCATTTGAATATCTCTCAGGTATGAGTTATATTTTGATGTCAGTTTCATTTGAATTGTTTTATAGGGAAGAGAGTGATAGTAGCAACACACAGTAGCAGACTGTGTAAAGAAAGAAAGGAGTTGTGTTAGTGGTAGTGAACCTAAATATTCCAGCTGAAAGTTGGACAGGGAGGACAGTTAAAGTGTTCTCAAGAGAGGTGATTTGAGGGTATAAGCCTAAAGAGAGCAACAGAGAGTTCTCAAGAGGTTCCAGAGATAGAGAACCAATGTTTACCAAAAGACCAAGTCCAAAGAGGGGATTGGTGAGGTAAATGCCAGCAGGGAGGACTTGTTGTTGCAAGAGGCTTAGTGTAGCTCATAGTGAGTGAGGAACTCATAGAGTGAGATGAGAAAATGACTACTGATAGTCATAGTAGGGGTTCAGAGAGAAGCCAGAACAGAAGAAAGAAAGGTGCCAAGGCAAATGGCATATGGAAGTAGTTGACTAATGAAGAATATGAGAGGGAGAACACTGAGATAATAGTCCATCTTGAAGTACTTATGGAACTATGACATAAGAATGAGAAAGACCAAAGGTATGGTTGGATTATGAAAAGAAAGAAAATAAAATGGAAGTTGCTGCAAAGACAGATAAAGAAGAGAATGTACATCAGATTAAGTGAGGAACTCAGAGCAGCTAAGTTAGAGGTGAAAGATAGCTATTGTAGACCGGAGCAAGAGGTTTACCTTTCTAAGGAAGGAATCATTGATGATTCTTTGAACTGTTGGACAAGTTCGAATCAACAAAGAGATGTAATGATTGAGACATCAAAGAAAGAGGAGCCTAGTGTTTTTGAAACTGATGATTTGTGTATGTATGCAGGTAGTGAACAACCTTTAGAAGATATGTTTATGCAGGTTGCTGAAGAAATGAAGATGTTAGAAGAGATGGTCGTAATAGAACAATTTTTAATTGAATATGTGTTCAAAGACACTGAAGATGGACAATTGTTGAAGACTAACATGGAAATTGAAGATGATTAGTCCAATAAGACTTGGCAAAAAGATCGCAGATAGTCTGAAGACAAAAGAAAATTACAGATTGAAAAAGGAGAAGTAGAAAAGAGGTATGAATATAACCTTATGACATGAGCAAACAAGAGTATATGTGCAGTACAAACACTTGAGGTAATGGGATTATCTCTTCAATTTTTATTCAAAAATTATGAACCTATATTGATAGTTAATGGGCAAGAAATTGTCTTGGGAGGATATAATGAAGAATTAATGGAAATGACTCTTATTAAAGATTGCATTATGGAAGATGACAAAAAAGAAATTTACAAGGAGAATTCAGTCCAAGGAGGTACAGTTAATCCATTAAAGGTTGTGAAGAAGAAAGGAAAAGAGGACAATTAGGAACTTAAAGAGAGGTTGATAGAGACTGATGCACAACAGAAAAATGAAGACAGTTCTATTTGTACAAATTGCAATAAAAGTAAGGGTGAATGTAATCAACAACTTAGAAAGAGACAAGCAATCTCAGAGGATGAAGGCAAGGATGCTTTTGTGAACTATGCATTTGCAGTAAGAAGCAAAGGAGTTCAGTGGAATGTGATATTCATGGTGTTGACAGTAATTTTTATTGTTGTAAAAGGGACTTTACATTGGAATGGTTCAAATTTGTTGTGTATGGTGATTTTGCTTCCTGTATAGGAACAAAGAGAACTTTAGGTTCTAAAATCAAAGATTGGCAGATTTTCATTGAAAAGAAAGAGGAATGGAAAAGGAAACTTAGTGGCTTATAGATTTGTAAGGAAGAAACACGAAGAATGAAAAGGAGTGTGAAAGGAAGGAAGGCCAAAGAGAAGAGCAGAGAACGGAATTCAGAAATTAGACAGCATTAAGGGCAAAGTAAAAACAAAGAAGACTATTTCAAAATAAGACAATATGGAGGAATATATGACAAGTTTGACATGTCATATGTGCATCAGGAGGATGGCAAATAAGAGAAATTATGGAGCAAAATTAATGGAACATGTAATGTATTTTCTGATTTTGAATTATTAATTTTTGAATTTGGTTTTCAAGATGAAGGACAAATTTCTCTTGGAGATATGTTTATTTGTGCAAACATGAAGGAGTATGTAAGTTCTAGAATTGCAGAAAAATACTTTTCCTTATGGACACAAGAAGATGGGAGAAAGCAACTAGTTGGCTCAAAAGCTTGGAATAGAGGAAGGAGAGTTGGCATAGCTCTTAAACAAGTCATTGCAGAACAGAAAGAAGATTGCAAAAGATGTGAAATTACAGTCCATGAAAAAATTTTGTTTTTGATACAAAGAAGATTTGAATATCAAGAGTCTATCTTGAGTTTGCAATTGGAAAATTGGGTGAACAATTCAATTAAATTTAAGATGAATATGGAGACAATTGAACAAGGTTCAATAACTAAATTATTTGCAGCTGGTGGACAGTATGTGGTTGAAAGGTTATATGTTCTTGTATCAAACAAGAACCAATCTTCTTTTGAAATTGAGAGGGTTCTACTCAAGCTATTAGATAGGTGGATGATGAAAATGAAAAAGGTGATGAGCATGAGAAATTGTCAAAGTCAGCAAGTCAAGGAAAGATGAAAGGATATACAGGATAACATAAAGGAAATGGTTTATAGACAAAAGAAGATGCTAGTGATTGAATCATAAATCAGAATATACAGTCAAGTACAAGATAGCGTAAAATACATAAAGTTGGATCTCAAGTCTATTGAGATGATCACAAGACAACAACAGACAAAGGAGAGGAAATTTATGTTGTTTGAGGAGTTGTTTATGCAGGATATCAGCATCAAAACACTATGCAGTGGAGATGCTCATGACAGCAAAGCACAAGGACATCCACAATAGAAAGTTTGGCATCCAGGAGAAAGAGAGGATGCAACAAAAACACCTGCAATTGGAAAAGGTCAGACAACCAATTGGAAGATGAAATCTGATGAAGTTTACAACAGAGGAAGTGGGAAGACTCATGAATACGAGTCCATGAATTATTTCAACCCGGGGAGCCTGATGCAAGAGAATTCTTCAAGGTTTATAAGACCTAGGAATCTTATTACACATTTACTAAAGGGAGTGGGTTCCCTTAATTATTTATTTATTTTCCTAAGTTTATTTTGAGTTTTAAAGAGATTGGAATGTAATTTGATTAATAGGGAATATCTCGTGAGTTGTAGAGATCTGCGGAATGAATGAGTAATCCTAGGAAGAGTGAGGATTTTAGGGATTTGAAATATCTAATTTAGGATTTTGTTGAGGGAAAAAAGGAATTGAAAAGATACTTTAGGAGAAAGTGAGAGAATTGTGGGGTCAAAACTAAAATGGTTCATGAATCCTTTTTTTTTTTATATGGTGAGTTTTAGAAACATTCAAGAGGTTTTTTTTCCAATAAAGAGTTCTTCCTTTTGGGAAGAGATTTGGAGTTTAGCTATAGGTTATAAAGAGTAGTAGAGGGATTTTATGGAAAAGAACTAAAACTGTCAAATGTGACAGTTTCCTTTGTAAATATTTTATAAATACCAAAACAGTGTGGATTTGTATATATCTGTGTGACAATCGGGGTTTCTTCTCTTGAATAGTTGAATTTGTGCACTGATAGTGAGATTATGTGATTATTAATTTCCTAATTGGTATCTTGTTGCATCTCTGTAATTTATACGCATGAATGGTCAAATTCCAGAGGTTTTAGATTCCCCATGAAATGATTGAACCTATGTTCCTTATGTTTTGAACTCACACGATTTTGTGTTCGTTATGTTTTGATTCTATAATAATCCTTTTGGTGATAGAGGTTTATGCTGGTAGCTACCCTTGGATTGGTGGTTGGATGTTCTGTAAACTCATGTCTGGTTATTGATTAGCTACAAAGGAATAATCGTGATGGTCTAAAATTTGGCGGATTGAGGATAATTGATAGAAATTGTGTGAGTTCAGAGAAGTATTGTGGCCACAGAGTGCAGACTAGGATCAAGGTAAAAGTGGTGGATGAGAAAGAAATTTGGTAGACTGCTAAAATTGACGGAAATCATAGGGAAGTGATGATCGTCCAATCAAAGGAGATCGATGCATATCGCGTCAGAACATGCAAGCATGTTAGCATTTTACGGACGTAATGTGGTTATTAAAAATAGTTTAAGGTTTAGAGTGATCAGACCGTTTGTTTAATGGGTGATCGGACACATATCGCTTCCAAAAGTGCATGCAGGTTAACGTTAGAAATGGACGCAATAAGGTTTTATACAATGGGATTAAAACCTCGTTGAGTTCTGACCATCAAGATCGTTCATTGGTTGATTGATGGACGATAATCGCGCATGAACATGTGCGTGGGTTAACAAACCTATTGTGACCCAATATGATATCAAATAGGATTAGATTTCATTTGAACTCTGGTCATACAAGTCAAATGATCATTTCATTCTGGCTGTGTTTAAGCATATTGCATGCCAGAGGAGTCACACAATTGTGTGAACTGTGATATTGAGAAGGATTTTTGTGAAGGAAACCATGGGCCACCGTAACGAAAGCATCTCACGATAAAAATCAACCATACAATGGGCCCATAACCCACAGGTCAAGAAAGATGCGGCTTTGTTGCATCAGAATTGGTGACTTACTCACTAGAAGCTATGGTATGACTAGTTCTTTATGAGCTTTCCATTAATCAAGCATTGGGTTATTTTCTCGATGTGGAGTTTCAAGCAGCAATGTTCGTGGTCTTTGGTTTATCTCTCCCTACATTTAAAAGTGAATATTCACATATTAGAATTCATTGGAAGAAGGTCCAGACTCCATGTGGGATTATGCTTTGATGTAGTATACCCCCTAGATGGTAGTTTGTAGGCATGAAGGTGTTCATTATAATGGTTTTGTGCTAGATGAATGGGTTCAGTCGAATGGTTGCTTGCTAGGTGAAGGGGTTCATTCAAATGGTCACATGCTTGGTGAGTTCTTGTGAGGTTTGATCCATTATGAGGATTAAATTGTAATAGGCCCTGGAAGGAAAGCCCAACCAATCCGCCTTCAAGCCCGCACTTAAAATAATTATGGTGAAGTTTATATAGATTAGGAGAATCATGAACTAGGGTGGTGAGTGAAGCCAAAGATTTGGGTTGACTGTATGAATTGGTCACTTACTGGAAGTTATGGTATGATTGGTTGTTTATAAGCTTTCCATTAATTTTCTCTCTTCTGAGTGTTTATCCTCTCCAAATTTATTGGTTCTTTTATTAATGTTTCCTTATCTCTAGATTGTGTGTGTTGCTAAGCATTGGGTTATGGGCTTGATGTGGAGTTTCAAGTAACAATGCCCATACTCTTTGGTTTACCTCCAACTCTCTATTTAAAAGTGAATATTCACATACTATAATTCATTGAAAAAGATCTAGGCTCCATGTGGGATTATGATTCAATGTGGTGGTAATTACTTTGTCTCTAGTTAATGTTTTTTAGGTTTACCAGTTTTCCTTTTAAGTTTCTAGCCATGTTTTATCAATCGTTGGCTTTTCTTCCTATCGCTTAGTCTCTTGTTGGTTATTGGCTTAGTATTTCTATTTTCTCCTTAGTCCCTCTCCTTCACTAGGGTAGTTGCATAGGTCCATGCATTTTATTTGGAATTTATTGAAGTTTTTCAAGTGGTTTGTCAAACAAGAGAACTGAGTCTCGATTCCTTGAATTGAGCTAGGTTTTTTCCTCCTGTGTTTCATTCTCTTACTCTTGTCTCTTTTCTTATTCAATTTTATTTTATGGGTTCTTTCCTTTGGCATGACATTTCAAGTTCTTGTTTTTGTACCCTTTTCTCTCTTTTCCCTTTTAGTATGGTGCATCACATAGTATCATCTAGTCGTAGAGGAGGTAGAAGGTACATAACCACCCCTCAAATCCGTCTCAAAACACAAAAACCTTCGACCTTCGACCTCTCAGCCTCGGGCTCAGGCTATCGTTCACTCCTCCATGGCTTGTTTCATGGGAGCTATTCCAAAAGAAGTTCATAGAACTATATTAGAGGTCAAGGAGGAGGTCATTACAACCACAAATTCATTCCACATTATCATGTTGATAGGGAAATGATGAATTGGATTCCCACTTCAATCCAATCATGCCAAACTTCTTACGTGCAAATTATCAATTTGTATTGACATATAGAAACTCTTATGGGTAGGGCTCTCATAAAACGATTAAATACACATCAATAAATTTTAGTGTGCATTGTAGAGATGATGGAAGTGAAGAAGTTAGACAACAAGGTTTATGTTCTAGCCAAGAGGCTGGGAAACCCTACATTCACCCCATTTGAAGATGATAATGATCCTCCTCTATCAATCCAAGTGGACTTCCCACATGATGATATGCTTAGGTGAGCCATGCTTTATGCTATGGTTTTATGTTGTGAGATTGTTTTAGTGATGGCACTGAGTTTTTGGCAAAGCATTTCTGTTAGTTTTCTTCACAGTTTAAATAATAAAATTGTGCTCAATATGTAATGTATAAATTTTGAATTTTGGCTATTGGTCTAGTTTCCAAAGTGGTAGACCAATAACACATGAAAAAATACTATGCACTTTTTTTTAAAATTAATATCAAATGCCCCTTTCTCACGCTCCAATTTATGCCTTAAAAATAATAATTAGATCAACTATTGTCATGTTATTAAATTCATTGTCTTCACTTATTTTAATTAATAATTTATTAATAAAATTAGTTTTAAATCTAAATTTAAATTAAAAAATAATAGCATGAGTGATAGCTAGTTTTCTGAAGTTACATTCACCAATATATATATATATATATATAATATTATATATATATATATAGTTAATTATTTAACTTATAATCATTTAATTTTATATAATATGAAATCATTAAATAATTTTTTTATAAGAAGAGTTTCAATGTAAATTACATGTAGAAATTTTTGACAAAAATTTTCTACATTATGACGAAACTCTTCTTATAAATGTTATGATCACAGACGCCTCAATTCAACAATTATTAAATAATATTTTTATTTTTTTCATTTATTAAAAAATATTTTTTATAAAATAATTAAATTAAATTATAAATATACAAAATTTAGAATTAAGTCATTCATTGTCCGCCACATTGTACCCAATACCGCATATGCTACATAAAATATAAATATAATGTAAGTGTTAAGGTTTTAATAATATTCAACATATGAGAGCCATCATTTCTCTTTTGACCACCTTCGCGTCGGTGTACTAGAAAGTTAATGAGTGATAATTGTTACTTCACGTGCTGCGAAAAAGTAAAGAATTTTTCCAACAGGACACCATTATAGGTGGTAGTTGGTACATAAAATGATAATTTTGACTTAATTATGTTATGGTCGTAGGTTTACTTACTTTAATGCATTAAAAAATAAAAAAATAAAATATGAATTATGATTATTACTAAGTAATGGAAAAAAATATATGTT
The DNA here is from genome assembly GCA_000404065.3 of Pinus taeda. Lineage (NCBI taxonomy): Eukaryota > Viridiplantae > Streptophyta > Pinopsida > Pinales > Pinaceae > Pinus > Pinus taeda. The sequence goes on from APFE031188048.1 coordinate 60,513, forward strand.
TTTTAATTAAAAATATCTATATTGTTTATTATTAATGCTATATATTAGTCTTTGATTGAAATAAATTATATTTTTAATTAAAAATTTCTAACTTGCTTATTACTAGTAAGGAAATTTAACTTAAAATAATAATAATCCCATATTACATTATTATAATTATATAGTTCATTAAGGATTTCATGAAGTCTACTATGTTATATTAAATTATTTCAAAAGTGAGAAGAATACAGTGAAGGGTGGATATAATGTATATATTAAATTCAAATCATAATGTATTTTATTAATGTATGGATTTATTTGATAAGATGAGGGATGGTTATTAATGTATGGATTTATATTAAGTAAGTTGGATATTTTAATTTGATTTGTGAAATTTTAAGAGGTATTAAATTTTTTGAGGCGCAAATATTTTTAGAGTAAAATAATTTGAGAAAAGTTTTGCACCTTAATGGATTTCATTCATCTTTATGCTTAATATATCCAAAGTTAAGATGGATTTATGAAGGTTCAATCAATGGTCCTCTCAAAATCGTATCACAAAAAATTCAATAAATTTTTTGTGTCATCAGTAACCTAAATAGTACTATCAATAATTTCTTTTCAAAAGTTACATGACAAATAAGGTACCATCAATAAATTTGTTATGTGTCATCAGTAACCTAAATAGTACTATCAATAATGTCTTTTCAAAAGTTACATGACAAATAAGGTACCATCAATAAATTTGTTATGTGTCATCTCTAACCTAAATAGTACTATCAATAATATCATTTCAAAAGTTACAAGAAGTATAAGGTACATATTGTTATGCATCATCTATAACCTAAATAGTAATATCAATAATGTCATTTCAAAAGTTACATGAGGAATAAGGTTAATAGCGATCAAGGAATAGAATGCATACAATTAACATGAAGCAAATTACATAATGATGTTCTCAATCTACATTCTTGAAAATTTATTATAGTAACATATGAACCTTTCCTATCTTTTCATATTAATCATATGAGAAATGAGATTCAAAATAGCAAGCATTCAAGCCTTTAACTTAACATATTGTACTAAAGGTTGTATCCTACTTTACTTTCTTTTCAATAATAATAGTTGTTTTATTCCAACATATTGCACAAACCAATGAAATCAATTTTATCCACTGTACAAATATTGAAATCAATGCCGGTATCAAATGCAATAAAAAACTTGCTAAAATTTTATTAATTTTACAAACATTGAAATATGTGCCATATATCATCATAAAGCATTGAAAGTAAGTTTTCATCTAGTGTACAAATACCAAAATACATTAAGAACAATGCAACAAACAACTTAGTCAATGTACAAAAACTCAAGTCAATATGGATACCCACGATACAAACGCTAAAACTAATGCACTCTCAATTTCAAGCATTGTACATCTCTACATTAACCACATAGACATCTATGTATGTAACAAACAACTTATTCCATTGTACAAAAACTCAAGTCAATATCGATACCAAACACTAAAACCAATGCACTATCAATTTCAAGCATTGTACATCTCAACATTAACCACATAGGCATCTTTATTGGTTTCTAATTTTTATATTACTTGTTTTTTTAATTTATGAAATCAATACACTAAATCATTCTTCACTATATCATCACTAAAATCAATACATTGATAAAAAAAATAAAAAAATATCAAACCAAGAGTTCTTACCCATTTTCACCAAAGGATTAATTTCCAAGGATTCTTCCATCTTCATAGGAGTGATCTATAGGTAAATAGTACCAACAAGGGAGTTACACTTTTCTCCTTTACTCACCCTAATACTAAAGGTAATTAGTGTACTTACAATGAATTCATTACATTAATCATATTAGATTTTATAAGCCACTTAGAAAATTTTGCTCTTGGATATGATTAATTTTCTTTATACATTATGTGAAATTAAATGTTTCTATATATATTTGCATCTCAATTTCTAGTTTGCTATTTTTTTGCTTAAGAAATTTCTCTAATCTAATACACTCACATTTCCAGTAACTAGTGCACCTCTAAAAATATTTCCAATAGTTAAATTTGGTGATTGTCAAATGTCATTAGTCATATGCGCGGCGAAAATCTTTAAAATACTTCAAATATGTAAATATCCATTGTAAGACATGTAACTGTATATTGAATATTGTATAAGAATTGATATGAGATGATTACAAATTGAATGAAGGCTTGCTTATATACCCTAGGGAGTTTCCATTTCATGAATGGTCATGTCTCTAAGACATGCCTCTTCATTACTAACTAACTAACCATTAGATAATTAATTATTATTTATTATATTTATATTTATATTTATTATTATTATTTTTAATATGAATTATATTCATAACATTGTCTCTCTCTTCAAGAAGTTTTTTCCTCAAAGCTTATTGAGAATATCTTCTCATCTCTGAACTTTCATCTTCATTGATACAAAATGATATGATGCTCTGAGTGATAGAAAAAAATTTCGTATTGAGAACGAATCGAACCATCCTAGATTAATTTTATGTGGAATCTTTTGATCTCTGGAAATTTGTGATTAATAGTTATCTTAGGAATGGATTCTGCAAACTTTAGTATTCTTGGGAACATAAATTTGTCGTTTATGTTCTGAGTGATACTGGTACATAGATTGATTGGAAAGTCTGCTCTTGTGATTCAGATGTCGATAAATAGTTATCCTGATTGAAATTTCCTTTATCATGTTAGCAGTTGTTTCATGATTTCCTTCAGGCATTGTTCTTGAGTTGGCTATTGAATCATCACTTGCAATGTCTACGTTTGAACTGCAACTTCTGCATGTGTCTTCACTTCAGTAGGTTTATCCTTTGCTTGAGTTATGATTTTGACTAGATCAGTATTTGTTTCTTTATCTTCAACTTGGATTAAAATGACTGGAGACTTTGATGCTAATTCTTGAAGTTGTTCTAACTTGTCATTTGGTGATTTCTTGTCAGTTTTATGCTTCTTTATTTGCGTAAGTAAGGCTTAGTTATGATTCCTTAGACGTGAAAGTTCACCATTTTCTGAATCGTTGACTTTGTCCTTAGTATCTTTCTCTTTATCTTTTAAATTTTTTATTTGCTCTAATATTTTTTTATTAAGGGTTTTTAGGCACAAATTTTCTTTTTGCTTTTCTAATAGATTCTCCTTTAGTTCCTTATCAGAACTTTCATTTTCTTATTTTAGTCTTTGTTTCTTAACCTTGGACTTTTTTATCTGTGAAAGTAATTTCTCATTATGTTCCCTTATATGCCAAATTTCTTCATTGCTTTCTATTGATTTTTCATGAAACCGATCTTCGAGATCTTTATTTTTTTTCTAATGCTTCGTTCTTTTGTTGAAGCTTTGCAATTTCTTCCTTTAATATTTTTATTTGTGTCTGGGTATTACCTTGATATTCTTCCAAAGTAAACAACCTTCGACATTTTGGACAGGGTATTGTGTGATTTTTAAAAATCGACAAACACTGATCTTCTGTTGGACAAAATGGACATCTTGTCCAAATTGTAGAGTTATGTATGGAATCCATAGTTTCTTTGTTCATCTGTGAATTAGACTCCATTTATTTTTTTCTTCAAAAATGGACTTCTTTTGTGTTCATCGATGAGCTTAGTGTTTAATGATAACCCCATTTTCTTTAGTGAATTTGAACACATTTATGGATTCTAAAAAAAATATATCCCTATTTTTTATTTTTATTTTTTTATTTTATTTTATTTTTAGTTTTATTTTAAACATTTTTTCTTTAACTTCTTTTCTTTTTTATAATTTTGTTAACTTTCTTTTCTTTTTACTTATTTTGTTTTTTTTTTTATAAACTTGTTTTTCTATATATATTTATAATTTTTCTTTTCTTTTCTTTTTGAAAAGTTACAACCCTAGTGAAACGTGGCTATTCACGTCTTTGGGGTATAATATAAAATATATGTCTACTTATGTGTCTTTGACTTAGTTAATTTTCTCCACTTAAAAATTCAAACTTAGCATTCACATAAAGGGATTTTGTATTCCTTTTATTCTTCTTTTACCTTCAAAATACCATGGGAAATTACCATGGGTTGCTAAAACCACGAGCTTGTCAATCACTTAATGAAGAATCAAGTTAAACTTATCTACTCTTCCTTCTCTTACGTATAGTTTTAAAGATATTTAGAAAGATTCTCTTTTGACGTTATCATGAACTTTTATCAATAATGTAGAACCTTTTTATATATATGAATGTTCTCCTTCAAAATTACATCGACATTTTTTTTTACTAGAATCATTGAAGATGTCAACGACCAAAGGCCTTATATTAATTAATTAATTTTTTTAATATTTATTTTATAAGATTAATTTCATATAATAATAATATATATAATATAATGTATGTATGTATGTATGTATGTATGTATGTATGTATGTATGTATGTATGTATGTATGTATGTATGTATGGGCAATGGCCTGATCGAAAATGATGCAAGAGCATCTAGCTGATAGGACAAAGATAAAATGAAGGTGGTTTGGTCTCTAAAGGGGACGAGGAGTAAACTTGCTGAATGGATAACGTGCTTGTATCTTTTACTTTTATTTCATTAAGTTGTCTAAGTTAAATTAATGAATAGTAATTAGGAACAGTAGGAATTATAATTAGTTAGGGTCAATGTTTTAAACAGTTAATTTCACCTTTGTAATAATACTGAACGACAATGAAAAGTTTGGTACAAAAAAAACAACTAATGTAACTGATCAGACATAACTAACAGTAGTTGGAAAACTAACAGTTTTCTAACAGTTGTTTTAAGTGAGAAACAAGATACATTGCAAGGTTCGATTATCAGAGAAATGAGAAAATAAAGAATTGTAATTTCTGTGCATATTTCCTCTCCAACGCCCCAAAGACCATCTACATTCTTTATGTGAAATTACATTTGTTTTATGTACATCACAGATTGTTGGTAATATTCTTATAGGCTATGACGTGACTGGAGTTGTAACGAAATTAGAAACGGAACATAAGCACACAGGTTGCAAGTAAATTCAAAGAACGTGCAGTGGAAAACCAATCATACAGTCCTCGAGACCACATATATAATTGAACGTCAAGGAGACAGAATTAGCAAGCCCAAACAAGCAATTAAATTCTAAAATTGCCAGAGAGAGATTGAGAGAGAGAGAGAGAGAGAGAGAGAGAGAGAGAGAGAGAGAGAGAGAGAGATCCTGTTTAAAACAAAAGAAAAAGGACCCGTTCCATAATTATATCGCCCATGCCTATGACAAAGCAGGAACTGGACACAGTACCCCTCGACCCATTACAATAATCGGACGGGAAATAAATGCCTGTGTAAGCCTACAGTGAGACAATGTACAGACAGCGACCCAGCAAATCACAATTTTACAGACCCTAACAACCATAGCCTAAGGCCGAATGGAAGCAACCAGAGAACAGAGAAACGACACTACCCGTGTCCAGTCGGAGCAACTAAATTTCTAAGTGCCGAAACCCTCAAGCAGCCATACTTGCAAATGTAACTAGTTAACAAATGATATTAGCAACTGACAGTACAAAGAAACGAGGACTCGCAACAAAACAAAGCAAATAAGTTCCAGTTCTTTACCAGACGAAGGCAAGCCGCAACCATAACAACTCCACCAGGTCACCCTACTCACAAGGAGCTGAAACATTAGTTGACTGAGGGAAAAGGAGCAGATATTGATAGCATGGAACCAAATGAACTTACCCTGTGAGTGACGGAGGAACTAAAGAAGGTTGACACTGGATTCTGCCAGCTTCGTGGGAGGTCGATACGAAACCAGGGGGTTTCCACCTAAAGCAGCTTGATCCAGGTGGATATTGGTGGCCACCTGCCAAGTCCACCTGGACCCCCACCATTGTCTTTCTCAGCATTTTCAGTTTCCTTAATTGTAGCACAACTTACTATTTTTAGCAGTT
>APFE031188063.1:1596-46737 GCA_000404065.3 Pinus taeda
GGTACAAAGAAGAAAGATGATGAGAAGATAGAAGGAGAGTTAAAAAACTCTGTTGACTGATGACATCTGATGGTACAAGTGTCCTCTGGATCATCCTTGGGCATGGAGTCTTCACATAATCTTCAGGTGCTACTCCAGTAGTCAACACATCCCAGGGGGCATTTTCTATGTGCTGATTTCTTATTCCAACACATATATTTTAAGTGATTTTGGTGGATCAACATTAGGAATGTATCGCTGAGATTGGAAAAGCATCAATCTGAATGGAGAAGCAGTGAGCATTTTCTATGTGCTGATTTCTTATACTAACACATATATTTAAGTAATTTTGGTGGATCAGCATTAGGAACATCCCCCTGAGATTGGAAAAGCGTTAATCTAAATGGAGATGCAGTGAGCTAGTGATCCTTGGGCTTATTGCTTATTGTGCCGAGAGACGCTCTACAGCCCAGTATAGGAGAGATGTGTACGTGTAATGTAAGAAAGTTTGTAAACATTTTTACATGTCTGCTTAATATGTTGAATTTATATTAATAGGTCCAAAATACTTAAACGAATGACAAACATTTACATGTAGGCTTAATATGTTGAATTTATATTAATATGTCCAAAATACTTAAACGAATGGTAAACATTTACATGTTGGTTAAATGTAATTTAGAGCCCAGTTTGGGGGACATGTAGTGTCTGCAAAAAGTAATAGTAATAATAAAATTCAATTTCTTAAATTGTAATTTTGTTGTTATTAATAAAATTACGAATAATTTTTTAGATAAAAGAAAATCATAATATACATATTACATTAAAATATGTAACTTATAAGTAGCAACAATAAGTTAAGATCCATTTAACCTTATAAAATAAAATAATGATTCTATAACCATATTTTAATTTAATTAATAAACACAAAAACTCTAATACTTAAAATAAACTTACAATATGAATATAGTAATATGTTTAACCATGGATATTCACATCCACTTTGCGATAGATATTATTAACTTGTAAATAGGCTTTGTTACAATATCATGGGTCAATACCATGGCTCATCAATACAACATGTCCAAAAACCATCTCTCATTTCACAATCAGAATATTTTATTTGACTTTAATTTTATAACATTTTTTTATTAAATCTTAAAGAAAAAGGATTATAATTACTTTTGATATATTATCTTACACCTCTATCACATTAAATATATAAAATATAAATAGTAGATATAAAATTAAGATCCATTTTTACCCATATAAATTAAAATTAATATTTTGTTAGACATTTATAAATTTTATTTAATAAGCACATAAAAATTGAATACTTACAATATACCAATATTTTTAATCATGGATATTTACCCCAACTTTACCATGGATATTATTAACCATACCATATCATTGGCCAATATGATGGTTCATCAATACCACATGCCCAAAAACCATCTCTTATTTCACAATCAAAATAATACTTACAGTAAAACAATATTTTTAACCATGGATACTCACCCCACTTTACTTTAAATATTATTAACCATACCATACCATGGGCCAAAATGATGGCTCATCAATACCACATGTCGAAAAAACACTTCTCATTTCACAATCAATATATATATATGTATATTTTATAAATTTCACATTTTATTACATTTTTGGCCGGAGAGACACTCTCCCTCCTAGTATGGAAGAGATGTTGTAATGTTTGTTATGTTATGTTATATAAACATTTTGATCCAGTGAAATTACATAAAAATAAAATTATTAATTAAAACATTTTGACTTAGTGAAACTACATAAAAATAAAAATTAAACGGAAAAAAGTAAAATTAATAATTAAACTAGCCTAGATCCATTTTAACTCCAGATTTATCAAGCTCGGAGAGGAATCAAATCTCTCGAGGTGCAAACATTTCTTCAAGTTTTGCACTCAGAAAAGAGTTTTGCACCACGAGAGATTTGATCCCTCTTGGCACTTGATAGATCCGAAGTTAAGATGGATCTAGGCAGGTCAATTATGACTCAATTTTCTTTGTTGTCATTCTGTTCTGTGGCCAATCTTTTAGTGATAACATATGGCTACAACATTGGTATTGGAATTATTTTGATTGATAATGTTGACTTTTTATAGGACCAACAATTTTTGCTAGTTAGATATCCATTAAAACATTTTATCTTTGGGCTTCTTACATGTGAACATACTACTGTGTCTTTAACTTAGATTAGTTAAACTTACTCATGGTTGGGCATAATCATTTTGTTCTTCCTTCATGTGTGTTTGGTATTGGAGTTATTTTGATTGTAATCTTCATCCCTCTGATTGGGTTACTAATTACTTGACTTTTTTTTTTTTCTTCTTTTATCCGAAGAAAAAGCGAACTTTTTATTAAGAAAATAAAAAGTTACATTGCATATGCTGAGCATTGCCGATATTGCTGATTGATTGACCATGCAATCAATAAAAGCCATCCTTACTGTCATTTTGTTCCTCTGTCAACAAAACAAAATACTGCTGCAATTAAAAACGTTCTATCAGCTGTTTTTTAACTAACAACCATGTGCAAAAACGTCCTCCCCAAGAGAGGCAGTTCAACAAAATCATCATCTCATTTGGGTCTCCTCAACAGAGACGAAAACAACCCATATAAAGCATGTAAATCATTATGTCTAGGATCATATTCAAAAAGTTTAAAAGTCTGCAATATAAGTCTGTTTTAAAAACTGTATATGTAACATAAAATAAAAAAGATTTGTAAATTGAGCAGCTGTAGTTTATGCGTATGGCGGCAGCTCTGATGATAGGACCTGTCCCTGACGATCTTCAACTATTTTCCAGCCTCCCAAATTTTGCTGCAAACCTTCCTTAGAAAGCTTGTCCGCGGATTCATTGCTGTCCCTGTAGATATGGCATAATGAGAAGCTGTTAAAAGATGATTTTAATACCTGCAGTTCTTCCAGCATAGGTTTCAGAATTTGGTTTTTGCATGTACTTTTTCCGTTGACCCAATTTATAACATTGAGAGAGTCTCCAAAGACCTGAATTGTGAAGGTGTTTCTTTGAATTAGCCAACATAGAAGGAGTCTCAGTGCTGACAACTCGGCGAAATTGTTTGTTCCTGACCCCAACCCAACTGAGGCTTTGAGGGAATGATTTGCGTTAATATGGATGATAATACCCGCTCCTGCCTGGTTATTTTGTGAGGCTCCGTCAAAGAATGCCCAGGGGATGCCTTCTTTGATTTGCACTGTCTTATTTTGATTTTGGGATTTTTTTTCCTCTGGTTCCGGGATAGAAGTATAAATGGATACCGCTTGGATGGCAGTGGTAGTAATTGGAGTTTCCTTATCTTGAAATATACTTCTGTTTCTAGCAAGCCAAACACCCCAACAAATGATGAGCAGAAGATTTCTCATGTTCCCTTGGGGATATTGATGCCACCATCTAGTCCAGGCCTCATCCAGGTTCCCATTGCCCCATTCAAAATTTTTGTTCATCAATTTCTCTACCTCCCCCCAAATTTTCTTTGTTTCAAGGCAATTTAGAAATAGATGATTGATGGATTCCACTTCAGCTTTACAAAGTGTGCACCTCCCAGGACCATGCATGAACCTAGACTGAAGAATGTCCCAAGTTGGAATTTTCCTTCTTAATAGACACCAGAAGAAGAGTCTGGCCTTTGCTGGGCATTTTAGCTTCCAAATGTGTTTCGACCACCATTCGGGATCTCCCCATCCCTTCCTGGATAGAATAAACTTGTATCCATCTTTTGGAGAATAATCTCCAGTTTCTCTGTGAACCCAAATCAACATATCCGGTCTGTGTTTTAGCCTGACATTGGAGCGAATAAGTTCTTGGGTGAAAGAAAGCCATTCGTTCGACCACCTTTGATCCAGCTCAAGGTCTTCCCCGTCTTTCCATGCCTGACCCCACATGGTTGATTGACCCACCTTTTCAACCTGATCCAAGGAAAAAATGTTTTTGCCTTCTAAGTGCCTGATTAAGCCAGGTGATATAGCATAGATTTCATTGCATCCTATCCAAGGGTCTTTCCCTATCTTCAGGTTCCTGCCATTCCCAATCTTCCATGCCAATCCTTGTTCAATTACCTTGAATGATTCCACCGTTGCCTTCCATAACTAATTACTTGCCTTATCATTCACTTGGAAGGAGTTATCTTTTGTTGTTATTGTCTGATATACTTTGCTCTTTGTTTCTAAGAATGTTTTCCTTATGTCTTCAACAGTTCTTTTGAGGAGTGTGAACATAGAATTTTACAGTCTATTTAATTTCTATATGAAACTGAGATTGCTATTCATTATCTCCAGTCACTAGAGGCATTTTGGGTACTTTTATTGAATAGGTTTGTCAATTTTATTATCACAAATAATCTTGTTTTGAAGTCATGTTCATCCTCTCGTAAAGTTTGAGATCATGCATGTTGATCAATTGCAGTGTGGTTCTATTGGAATTAGGAGACAAAGATTGGATGAGGTGTGTGTGGAGAGGTTCCCGCAATACTCTAGGAGTATGATACAATCGTGGATACTTCAAGGTAAAGAATTGTGTCAAATCTTTTGCACATTTGTACTTCTAATGGACATATTTCATATAGTTATTCTTGATAATATGCCTGACAATTAAATATTATTTGTTATTTTAAATTGAGGAAGTTTCCCTCTCTCATTTTGGGAGAAATCTAAAAACTGAGGAATTTTGACCCATAAATTTGAACGGATATAACTTCCGCATACGATTTTTAGAGTTATGTAATATAACTAGATCAGCCAGACTTGGAACTGGACTGATACAGTTTTTCCTAAAATTTCAACTCAAGCCAGAGCTGAGTGAAGAGCCAGTAAAACAACAAATATATAATATTTTCTCATGAAAGATACATCCTGGGGAAACTTGCTGAGTGCTTCCCCTCAATTAAAGAATAGTACCCAGTGTAAACCTGATTTTGTAGGAGCTCAAGGCTTTGTCAACAAAGGGCCGAAGACCATTGCAAAAATATATAATTAAGAGCTCCAGATTTGAACTTGGGTGGGGAGGATAACTCTCCTCACACCTGCCTTAGCTAGAGCCAATTGACAATATACAATATATTCAAAATTTGTTTTAAGAAGTGTATATATTCATGTACATAAATATAAATCCAACCATTAGACACCAAATCTACAAATTTAGCTGATTTATATTGCATGTAAGGGCACAGATAGCAAAATTACATCAGATGTAAGTTCTGAGGTACATCAATGTGAAATTCCTACAGAAAATACATAAACGTCAAGCCTATAAATGGCCTATAAAGTCTAAAATTCATCATTATATAATCAAATGAATACATATATCATCTGGAGGTTGGCTCATTATATTGAATGGGAGTCTAGGGATCTGAACTTTGCTTTCTCTTGCTGAATGGATTTAATAATGGTTTCCATTTGATGGTTTAAATCAGTTGGCACCACTGGGCAGCCTATAGGCTCCAATCAGTTGCCACCATTCAACAACCTATTCCCCTTCTAGTTTCAATCTTAGACTCCCACAGTTCCCAGTTCTCAGTGCATAGGAATTAGGTGTACAACATCTTGTCTCACTTTGCATATAGCTACGTTGCAGAAAAAGTTATGAAGTGTGCTGAAAACTGAAAAACACCCCAATTTCTATCTTCTCAATGAGAGGTTTGATGGCCTTGATTCCATCATCAAACATTTTGAAATGAAGGTCTTACTTTCAATATTAAAACTTAAGTTATGAAAGTAAAATATAAGTAAAGTTAAATGTCATTATTAACATAATGTAAATACAGTTTACAAAAAGGTGGTCGACTGGACAGCATGACTAGGGTGAAGTTAATTGATTGCAAAGTTAAGGGGGTTAATTTTTTTTGGTAAGTTAGAGTTTCCATTGCTTTGTCACAAAATTGTAAAATCCCTGAGGGGTATCCTGTCTCTGGCCTGCTACTGGGGAAACTAGACTAGACAATATAACTGTTTATCAAGCAGCGTCTAAAAATGAGCTAAGTGTATCAATAACAAACTAAGAAATATAAGAGTTGTCCCAATAATGGGAAAACAGCTGAGAATATGAAAGCCAGTCTCAAGTTTGACACCAATGTAACAAAAAGAAGATAGCTGTCCCTAGATGTGGGAAAACCCAGCCAAACAAATTGTAACTGAAGCAACAAGAGATCTAAATATCATAGAGATAATTTTAAATAAAAGAAACCTAGTAATCATGAAGATAAAGAAGTGGCCAGATTGATGGGACGTTCTGCATCCTTGCAGTGTGTTGCCGCTGCTGGGCCTAGAGGTGAGCCCATTTTGAGGTGAGAAAGCCTTCCCTCGACATCCATCAACAACAGCTTCAGTTCATCCAACTTATGCAGAATATTGCCACTGGCCCCTTGTCTGTTAACCAACACTTTGCCCAAGGGCAGCTTTATGTGCCTGTATAAGTCCACAGTGTAGAGAGTGATTCTGTTTTCCCCTGGTATTCCTAGTGTCAGGAATCTAGGTGGCCAGGCCATCCATCCCCTGAGAACCCAAATACCCTGTCTCTCATGGTGGACCTTGTACTCAACCGCATTAATTTCAGACTGAATCTTAGGGGGCGTATGTGCCTAATAGTGTCGTGTAAAGGCCTCAACATGGAACCCAGCATTTGAACCCTCGACATTACTGCTTCCTCCACTACCTCTATGACTTCTGGCTCTCTAGCGGGTCATGATGGTTGAAGGAAGAAAGAAGTGGTTTCGACAAAGAAGCCTTAAAGCTAAGGGACAAATGAAGTGTAGGCTGAAGGAAAGGTTGATAAAATTCCCTCCAGGTTAATGAAGGCCGAGTCAAAAACCATTGCAGTGTGCGCTCTTCCAACTCTCAACTCAGACGAGGGTGAGAGGAAAGCTAGAGAAAGGCTTGCCCAGTTGAGGACTAGAGAAAGGAGCAATTGCAGCCTATTGCCTCAAAATCTAGCCGGTTTTGAGAGAGGGTGTTGGGCTGCCATATTGTCCCATTTTTCACCATCCTAAACAACCATTTTCAGTCATTTATCACACTTCTTTGCCCATCTATCACCTATCTTGTTGTGTTTCTTTGTAAATATGCCTCATTAAGCTTGTGAATACTAAAGTAGTTAATTATCATTATTGTCCTTTATTTTTGACAATTTAGAAAGGATTATTGTTGGTTTCTCTAGATGTTCCCAATGTCGTTCTAGTGGTTCCTATGTAGTAATAGTAACGACCTTCAAGGTTTGCATACTTACACAGCTCCGGAGGATTTCCGAAACACGGATTTTGTTCCTAGGAATGTTAACATGGATTTGTGTTACCTAAATCATACCCAAGTCTCAACTCCATTAGGCTCCAACTCATGATCTACAGTTAAAACAATTCAAGCCAGGAATAATTGGTGACCAACTTTAGACGCGATTTGCAGACAAACAAAGATGAATATTGGAAATCTGCAACATGGGTTTTTCTTAGAGCATCTTCAATTAGGTAACTCGCAAGTGGTTTTTCCAAAAATTTCATGGATTGGATGCTATGTGCGGTTCCTTCAGGCACATCTTTCTTGTTGTGGTTGTTGACAGACTGCATCCCAAACATATCAACTAGTTATCAACTGAAACAACTCCAGCCTATTCTAAGATGATTTTATGAAATATTAACCTATGTAATCATATCTCAAATTGTTTTCGAACTAAGATCCTCCAAAACCAAGCACACACAATATCTTGTAAATTTGTCCATGACTTTGACAGTCTAGATTTGGGGGAATTAGTTCTAATTCGGCCCTTGCTATTTTCTTGTATAAATGATGTATGGACAAAGAGCAAGCTAGTGTTAGAAGTTAGGTTAGAAGGGGGATCATCATCATTCTCAGACTCTGCATCTTGTAACTTCATTTTCAAAGCTGATGTAGTCTTTGGAAGCTCGTGGCCTATCTCTGAATTGCTAGTTTGTGAGCTGTGAATCGCTAGACCCTTGCTAGGGAGGAAGGGACCTCCTCTTTAGCAGGGGTTGTTGTGTTAGTAGAAGTAGATAGTCATTTCATATTTAGTTCTTGTTATAATTTCAATTATCACTAATACAAATTCTTGTTGATACATTGATGCTACTGTTGGTTAATTTAACTTGCATGTCATTAATGTAGATTGCTTATTTGTTAGCATATTTACTCCTGGATTGAACCCTACTAACTGTGTGCTGCTACCATTCAATTGCTGCTACAAATTTATATTTCGCTGCAGATACATAATATTATTTAGTAGCCATTACATCTGTTGAAATATGTAACTAGGTTCGGTCTTCATAATGACATATGTAATCGCGATTTATATATTTGATGTGAAGTGAAAAATAAAATTATTATTGTCATTCTTAAGGCATGCGTTTCATGCTCAAGGTTATTTGATTTATAGGTCAAGCACCCATTGAGTGCTTCTAGGGCTTGTCTTTGGGTCAAAAAGTCATAGAGTCATTGTCATGTATGGAAGACCCTTTTGGGCATGTTGCATATTGTAAAGGAAAATTTATTTGAGTCAAATTGAAGTCAAAGACCCTCAAAGACCTTGTCAACTAGCAGTCAACAAGTCGACCTATCAGCTGTAAAGTCGACCTCCTAGAGAAGACATGTCAACCTATTAAGGGTATCCAATAAGCCTATATATAAGATAGAAGTCGTCCACATTTCAGATCACTCACTCAAGCACACAAGAAGTTTGTACAAGCACTAGAAGAACCAACGAAGGAGAGGAGAATAAGAAGAAGATAAATCAAACTGTTTTCTAGGCTATTTTATGTCACACGTGTGAAGTAATTAGAGCATTTGTGATTGCAGTAAGGCCAAAGAACATAGTTGTCAAGAAGTCACTATTTGGTGTCAAGAAGCTTTACAATTCAAGTCGAGTTGTCTAGAAAGTCATTTAAGCATTAAGTCCACCCACAAGTGCGAAACTACAGGAGTTACAGGTAGACCAAAATTGCAGTCCTGAAGTGGTAGCTGAAGTTCTGAAGTTAGGGCCGAATAAAAGAAGTTCATAAACAAGTTTGACTGACGTTGAATTGGTGAAAGAAAAACTTATCAAAGGAAGGTTTGACTTGGTCTTGGTCAAGGGTTGTAGGTCGTGGAATTCATCATTTGTAGTTCTATAAGAAGAGAAGAGTTCTTATGGGTTTTCCTCTCAAAAGGAGAGTTTTTAGCCTTGGATGATAGCATATATCTTGTGTTCTCGTCTCACCATGCTTTATTGTTTGGTATCTGTTTGATGATAAGAACACTAATTATAATCAAGTGAAAGAAGAAGCTAATCAAGTTAAGTATAAACATCACAAGCAATTATCAAAGTAAGAGAAATCACCTAATCTAGCTGCCCCTAGATTTACCAACATGGTATCTGAGCTAAGGTGACAAGACAAGGAAATCAAGGAAGTCAAGACATTAAAGAGGACATCAAACCATCAAAGGGAGCAAACTAAGAAGCATCTAGAAGGACTGTCCATCACATCACAAGGATTAACTCATCACATCTCAAGGAAAAAAAGATCTCAAGAACCTTCCTCCATTCAAAGAAAGAAGGACTACACATTTGAAGCATCTTGAAGTTTCCATTCCAAGAAAGCAAGAAGAGGTGTTGCCATCATCATCAAGGAATCAAGGTGATCTTTGAATTAAGGATCACATCTCAAGCATATTTGAAGAAAGACATCTCTAGAAGAAGATGTATTGTCATCTTCAGGGAAGCAAACATCATCCATCATCATCAAAATCAGTAAGGCATCAAGTTCAAGATATCGCCATCAAAGGAGCATCTTCACTTGACAAGTGAGTATCCTTATATCTATGTCTGGGTCTACTATCAAAATGACTTCATTTTGTAAGGAGAGCAACAAACTGGTTGGGTCATCAAATTTCCTTGCATGGAAGAAGAGGACAGATTTGATCCTCATAGAGAATGAAGTTATTGGGCATGTTAAGGGTTCAATTGCTAAACCCTCATAAGAAGAAGCTCAAGCTTTATCAAAATATATGAAAGGAGAAATAAGGGCTCAAAGAATCCTTATAGAGTCAATCAAGGATTCTTTCATCCCTTATGTAGCAAAGTTAGAAAATTCAAAAGAAATCTATGATAAATTGTTAGAATTTTTCTCCGTAAGCACTGTAGGAGAAGTTATATCTTTGAGAAACAAGCTATACAAGATGAAGATATCAAAGGAAGAAGGGATAGCCTCATATCTTATGAGGGTGTGACAAATAAAAGACCAAATGCAAGAGTTAGGGGAAATAATGTCTGACAAAGAAATGCCCACCTTGGTGCTCAATGCACTACCTGATGAATGGGGCAATTTTATATCAAGCATTTATAGAAAGAAGGAAGCCACCCCATTCAATGAACTTTGGTCATTATGTAAGATTGAAGAAAACATGTTGAAGGCAAAAAGCGATGTAGGATCAAATGAACAAGTTCAAGCATTTGCTGCCATTACTAGGAGAAAGGGAAAGTTTGGAAAGTTTGGTCCTCAGAAAAAGAAGAGTATTGATACGTCAAAGATCCAATGCTATGGATGTCAAGAAAATGGGCATTTCAAGAGAGATTGTACTAAACTAAAGAAGGAAAACAAGAAAAGAAAAGAAAGGAATGAAGTCCATATCACCAAAGAAGTAGAAGAATCTAATGAGAAGAAATCCAAGAAGGAAGGGATAGATCTTCACTAATGTTGCCTGAAGCGGGGACGAAATGGGGACGTTTTTTGGAAGCGGGGATGCGGAAGCGTCATTTCCCAAAAATCTAGGAAGTGAAGCGTCTACTATATATATATATATTTATATTTTTTTGCATTTATATTAAAAAAACATCCAAAATACCGAATTAGTTGTAGAAGATAAGGAAGCATGCATATTTTTACATAAATCAAGATAGATATAGCATCCATTGTACATTAATGATTAATTCTTTGAGCATCAACCATTTAGATGCATCAACCATCTAGAATCTAGATTCTTCTCCTCTTGTCTAGCCTTTGCCTCTACCTCGATTGTCTAGGGATATTAGTCAACATTGCCCAATTTTGATCAAACTATCTAATCCAAGACTTAAAAATATGGTAGAAAAAGCTTAACATGCTTGATCGATGATTTTGACTTGATCGAAAGGTAATATTTTGCTAAGGGCGTGACAAAGGATTTCAACAATTAACACCACCAACACTAGGGTACATATAGGGCTTGGTGCTCTTGATTAAATGCTAATCGCATACCTTCATACTTGATATAATCTAATGAACTGCCACAATTCCATTGATCCTGAATTCCTGAAAATTGTTAAGTCTGCTGAATTTTGAATAGGATATGAAATTTTATTTTCTCCATATGAAGTCCAATGAGGCTTGAACCACTCTCAAACATCCTGAGTCATTTCATGGTAATGTTAAAAATTTAAGTAAAATGATGAAAATGAAAAATAAAAGAGAATGTCACTTTTACTTTAAGAATTTAACATTACCATGAGGGAGCATCTAGGAAGCATATTAAGGGAGCGCGTTGGGAGCGTCCGCGAAGCCCCAACCCAACTTAAGTCAAAGAAAAAATAATAAAAAATATTTAGAACCCTATGAAACCCTGTGGAACTGCCTATCTCCCTTCGGATTTGCTTGGGATCCATGCCTGATCTGCCGTGGATCCGCGGTTCCGGAAATCCGGAACCGCGGATCGGGCTAGCACGGTTCGAAATTTCCAGGAGCCCTCTTCGCCGCCCCTATCCGCAGTTCCGAAATTCCGTAAACCGCGGATCCGACGGCGGATCCCCCATGGATCCGTACGAGTTGACGATCTTGGTTTGGATCCTTGGGGGAGGGGATGTTTCGTGCAACACTGATCTTCACTATTAAAATATCTCAGGTACATAGCAAGGAGAAGTAAGAGGTGAAAAGGCCTCCTACCATGGCTAAAGATTGTTGTCAGGATAAGAATCATTATAAGTATGATAAGATGCATCATATTAGAAAATGGCATCATATTAGAAGCATACGATCTCATGCCATCATTATAGAAGCTTGAAAGATTAACTAAATAGAAATCTGCATGATTATAACAATCATCATGATAAAAAGAAAAGTAGCTCATGGTAACCTCATTGAAAGCATGAAAAGGTCAACCGAAATAATAGTATATATGGTTGGAAGAAAGTCATCTAGCATGATAAAAGATGAAAAGATCATCATATGTCATCATTGTTAAGGAGCATTTGTAGAATGAGGATCATCGAGAACCTTCACTAGAATCCTTATAAGAAGATTCACCTCTACTTGAAAGAAGCAAGTGTTTCGCTGATAGTCTACATTCCACCTTGTGTGGGATCCATTATTTAAGGATGATGGTATGGTGACAAAGGAGTGAAGCATGTCAAGATGGTTAAAGTACTCTCAAACAAGGAAAGGAAGTTGCCAAAGGAAGTCTAGATGATCAAAAGGAGAAAAGGGGTATACATTTTATAGATTAACTCATGACATCATATAGTTGCAGATAACATGGTTGAATGCTCTATCTTATGAGCATGATCAAAGAAGAAGGATCTCTTCCTTTAGAAAGATGCATCAAGAGATATGCCTTGAACTAGTTCATATATTGATAAGATGAAATCAACATAATATGCCCTCATATGGAATATGAAGTGGTTGACAAGATGAAGGAACTATGTATAGAAGTTCCCTAGAAGCAATATGTGAAGAAAGGAAGAAGAATTTGTGAAAGATGCAACTATAGTCACATAAGATAAGGTAAGTGATCAAGATTCGATAACTAAAAGAATTAGCTATGACATCTCCATAAAGAAGATATGAAGACCTTGATAAAGTCCATAAAGGAAGGAGACCCTTGACATTGAAAGTCTTGGAGATGTGTTTATGAATGTGCAGGATGTTGATGTTGCAAGAAGCATATGTCATGACGAAAGATCATCATAAAAAGGTAACTTTGATTTAATTTCATTTTTATTTTTTGAACAACATCTGGTTGGGTTGAAACAGGGCTATCGAAAGAGAGTTGTAGATGTCACCTACAACTAATACTCATGAGAATGGATGGAAGATCCTGAAAGAAACATGACTTGGAAGAGGTAGCTATATGAAGAAAAGCCAGATGTGGATTGAAAGATCACTTTCTGATGAAAAGAAGGATAGCATGACTATTGGTTCAACCCTATGGTTCGTTGAAGGAAAGTGATGGATGGCCGATGCCCTACGAAGAAAATCTAGAAGATGAAAGCTCCATAATGAAGAAGATGAAGTTCATGACATCAAAAGGAGGAGCGCCACAAGCAGTTGATAGTAACATGATCTCCACCAAAGAGCAAATAGCTGCTGTTGGTAACAAGTCCCTGGGTAAGAGGGAGCTTGGGTATATTCCTTTTATAGGAATGAGTATATCTTCCCTAACTGAGAGGGAGAGATAGACACATCATTCTTGTCTTCTTGCTGTGAAGAAAGAATGGAGTTTTGGGTAAGCATTTGAGATTGATTCCGATACTCTTTGAGGATGTGGTAGAGAATCCAATAGGTAAGAGTAGTTGAAGAGGAAATTCTTTGAGGATGTGTTATTCTAAGATAGGAATTGTGCTAAAAGGACATACCCTGTGAACACTCAGGTGGGGTATGTGCCTTGAGGGACAATGATGATGGTGTCTATTGGTCATTGGTCTCGCCAACATTGTGCTCTGATCTTGTTGAGAGATAGAGCTGTCAGTCAAGGCCTTGCTATGTGACAATGCTGGTTGGTATGATGAGATGCACTCGTAGAAGCTAAGAAAGTTGCTTATGAGATGGCTTCCCAATTCGACTCTTCTTATGAGAATTCTTCAATTTGAGAATGTCCAAGTACCTTGTGTGGATTAAGAATACCTCCCTAATTAAGAGGGAGTGTTGAAATATGTAACTAGGTTAGGTATTCATAATGACATATGTAATCATGATTTTATGTATTTGATGTAAAGTGAAAAATAAAATTATTATTGTCGTTCTTGAGGCATGGGTTTCATGATCAAGGTTATTTTATTTATAGCTCAAGCACCCATTGAGTGCTTCCAGGGCTTGTCTTTGAGTAAACAAGTCATAAGAGTCATTGTCATGTTTGGAAGACCCTTTTGGGCATGTTGCATATTGTAAAGGAAAATTTATTTGAGTCAAATTGAAGTCAAAGACCCTCAAAGACCTTGTCAACTAGCAGTCACCAAGTCGGCCTATCCATTGTGAAGTTAACCTCCTAGAGAAGACATGTCGGCCTATTAAAGGCATCCAATAAGCCGATGTATAAGATATAAGTTGACCACATTTCAAATCACTCACTCAAGCACACAAGAAGTTCGTACAAGCACTAGAAGAACTAGTGAAGGAGAGGAGAATAAAAAGAGGATAAATCAAACTGTTTTTTGGTCTATTTTTCCTCACACGTGCAAAATAATTAGGGCATCTGTGATTGCGGTAAGGACGAAGCACAAAGTTGTCAAGAAGCCCTACAATTCAAGCCAAGTTGTCTAGAAAGAGGAGTTACATCAAGCGAAGAGAAGAGAAAGTCATTTTAGCATTAAGTCCACCTATACATGTGAAACTACAAGAGTCACAGGCAAACCAAAATTGTAGTCCTAAAGTGGCAGCTGAAGTTTTGAAGTTAGGGCCGAAAAACAAAAGTTCATAAGCAAGTTTGACTAATGTTGACTTGGTGAAAGAAAAACTCATCAAAGGTTTGACTTGGTCTTGGAGGGGTCTTGGTTAAAGGTTGTAGGTCTTGGAATTCTTCATTTGAAGTTCTATAAGAAGAGAAGAGTTCTTGTGGGTTTTCCTCTCAAAAGGAGAGGTTTTGGCCCAGGCTGATAGCCTATATCTTGTGTCCTATTGTCTCATTGTTCTTTATTGTTTAGTAGCTGTTTGATGATAAGAACACTAATTATAATCAAGTGAAAGAAGAGGCTATTTAAGTTAAGTAAAAACATCACAAGTAGTAATCAAAGTAAGAGAAATCACCTAATCTAGCTGCCGTTAGATTTCTCAACATGGTATCAAAGCGAAGGTGACAAGACAAGGAAATCAGGGAAGTCAAGACATTAAAGAGGACATCAAACCATCGAAGTGGTCGAGCAAGCTAAGAAGCATCTAGAAGGACCATCCATCACATCACAAGGATTTCTTCATCACATCTCAAGGAAAAGAACATCTGAAGGACCTTCCTCCATCAAAGAAAGAATGACTACACATTTGAAGCATCTTGAAGTCTCCATTCCAAGAAAGCAAGAAGAGAGGTTTCCATCGTCATCAAGGAATCAAGGTGATCTCCCTCACTTTGAATCAAGAATCACATCTCAAGCATATTCGAAGAAAGACATCCCTAGAAGAAGTATTGTCATCTTCAAGGAAGCAAACATCATCCATCATCATCAAAATCAAGAAAGCATGAAGTTGAAGATATCACCATTAAAGGAACATCTTCACTTGACAAGTAAGTATTCTTATATCTATGTCTGAATCTACTATCAAAATGACTTCATTTTGTAAGGAGAGCAACAAACTAGTTGGGTCATCAAATTTCCTTGTATGGAAGAAGAGGATAGATTTGATCCTCATAGAGAATGAAGCTATTGGGCATGTTAAGGGTTCAATCGCCAAACCATCACAAGCAGAAGCACAAGCTTTATCAAAATATATGAAAGGTGAAATAAGGGCTCAAAAAATCCTTATAGAAACAATCAAGGATTCACTCATTCCTTATGTAGCAAAGTTGGAGAATTCAAAAGAAATCTATGATAAGTTGGTAGAATTGTTCTCCGTAAGCACTGGAGGAGAAGTTATATCTTTGAGAACCAAGCTATACAAGATGAAAGAATAAAAGGAAGAAGGGATAGCCTCATATCTTATGAGGCTGTCACAAATAAAAGGCCAACTGTAAGAGTTAGGGGAAATAATGTCCAACAAAGAAATGACCACCGTGGTGATAATTGCACTACTTGATGAATGGGGCAACTTTGTATCAAGCATCTATGGAAAGAAGGAAGCCGATCGATTCAATGAACTCTAGTCATTATGTAAGATTGAAGAAACCTGGTTGAAGGAGAAAAGCGATGTAGGATCAAATGAACAAGTTCAAGCATTTGCAGACATGACTAGGAGAAAAGGAAAGTTTGGTCTTCTAAAAAAGAAGAAGATCGATATGTTAAAGATCCAATGCTATGGATGTCAGGAATAAGGGCATTTCAAGAGAGACTGTCCTAAACTCAAGAAGGACAACAAGAAAAGAAAAGAAAGCAATGAAGCCCATATCACTGAAGAAGTAGAAGGACTTGATGAGAAGAATTCCAAGAAGGAAGGGATAGATATTCAATATTAAAATCTCCCAAGTACATAGTAAGGAGAAGTAGGAGGTGAAAAGACCCTACCATGGCTAAAGATTAATGTTAGGATAAGAAGCATTATAAGTATGATGGGATGCATCATAATAGAAAATGGCATCATATTAGAAGCATACAGTTAACGCAGAAAAGAGCTCATGGCATCATTATAGAAGCTTGAAGGGATAACTGAAGTAGAAGTCTGCATGATTGTAGAAGTCATAATGATAAAAAGGAAAAGTAGCTCATTGTAACCTCATTGAAAGCATGAAAAGTTCAATTGAAATAATGGTATATATGGTTGGAAGAAAGTCATCTAGCATGATAAAGGATAAAAAGGTCACCATACATCGTCATTATTAAGGAGCATTTGCAAAATGAGGATCATCGAGATCCTTCACTAGAATCCTAATAAGAAGATTCACCTCTACTTGAAAGAAGCAAGTGTCTCGCTGATAGTCTACATTCCACCTTGTGTGGGATCCATCATTTAATGATGACGGTATGGTGACAAAGGAGTGAAACATGTCAAGATGGTTAAAGTAATTTCAAATAAGGAAAGGAAGCTGCCAAAGGAAGTCTAGATGATCAAAAGGGTATGCATTTTATTAAGTCATGTCATCATATAGTTACAGATAGCAAGGTTGTGAATGCTCTATCTTATGAGCCTGATCAAAGAAGAAGGATCTCCTCCTTTAGAAAGATGCATGAAGAGATATGGCATGAAATAGTTCACACATTCATAAGATGAAATCAACATAATATGTCCTCATATGGAATATGAGGTGGTTGACAAAATGAAGGAACTATGTATAGAAGTTCCTGGGAAGCAATATGTGAGGAAAGGAAGAAGAATTCGTGAAAGATGCAACTATAGTCACATAAGATAAGATAAGTGATCAACATTCGACAACTAAAAGAATTAGCTATGAAATCTCTATAAAGAAGATATGAAGACCCTGATAAAGTCTGTAAAGGAAGGAGACCCTTGGCATTGAAAGTCTTGGCTATGTGTTTATGAATATGTAGGATATTGATGTTGCAAGAAGCAAATGTATGACGAAAGGTCATCATGAAAAGGCAACCTTGATTTAATGTTCATTTTTATTTTTTGAACAACATTTGCTTGGGTTGAAATAGGGCTACCAAAAGAGAGTTGTAGATGCCACCTACAACTAGTACTCATGAGAATGGATGGAAGATCTTGAAAGAAACATGACTCCAAAGAGGTAGCTCTATGAAGAAAATCCAAATGTGGACTGAAAGATCACTTTCCGATGAAAAGAAAGATGGCAAGACTATTGGTTCAACCCTATGGTTTGTTGAAGGAAAGTATGGATGGCTGTGTTGATGAAAATGTAACTAGGTTTGGTTTTCAGTATGACTTGTAATTATAATTTTATGAAGAGAATTATTATTCCTTGCATCATGGGTTTCATGAGCAAGATGTGATTACCATAGGTCAAAGACTTCTTCTTGATGTCTTTAGGTTTTTATGTTTCATCATAAGTATTATAATAGTCATAAGATCAAAGGTTTACACTCCAAGAACAAGTGTCACTATCCTCATGCAAATCCGCTCTACAAAAATGCTATAATCTCCTTGATGATATGTCGGCCTAAATTCAAGGCACTCCTGTCGGCTCAAGGTACTATCGTTGACACATATATATAAGGTGTGACGTGAAGTCTAAAGCAACAAGTCTTCGCATCATTCATTACCCTCAACGAAGATTGTATGCACACACAATGATATCTCAGTGACGTGATCAAGGGTAATATCAATCTTTGGGAAGTCTATCTCGGAGTTCTATATCTAAATAGTGATAACTCTCAGAATTCTGCGGATAAGTTCACGTTATAGTCAACGAAGAAAAGGAATGCATACACAGTGAGCGAGGTAAATATCTCGGAAGTCTGCGGATCAGTTCACATTACAG
This sequence comes from Pinus taeda, assembly GCA_000404065.3. Classification (NCBI taxonomy): domain Eukaryota; kingdom Viridiplantae; phylum Streptophyta; class Pinopsida; order Pinales; family Pinaceae; genus Pinus; species Pinus taeda. The sequence continues at coordinate 19,903 of APFE031188063.1, forward strand.
TGAACGAAGAAAAGGAACGCTTACACAGTGAGCATGGTAAATATCTCAGAAGTCTGCCTACAATATACATATAGTATGTCAAATTCTCTCAAAAGTCTGTTATGTATCTCTGAGGTCTCTCGGAAGTCTATACACTATGACAGTGCTCGAAAGGACTATATATATATATATATATAGATATAGATATAGTGTCTGCTTTGGCTCATGTAAATATATACTGTGACTACAACTCTCGGTGGTGGCATATCTAATCAGTATCATAACCAACAAGAGTATGGAACTCTGTCTCAAGATATCAATATAAACGAAGAACTGTGACAGCCGAAAATAGAAGGAATCGAAGATAGTGATTGGACAACAAGGACATAAGGAGGAGTATAGTGAATTGTGGACTAAATAGAGCAAAGGATAGTGACAAACGTCTTGGAGGTAACCTGGTGTCTATTTTGTCAAGGGTCTTGGTATTCATCATCTAAATTTCTATAAGAAGAGATTAAAGGGTTTTCCTCATCTTGTGTTCTTGCTTATGTTTTGATAGCAGTTTGATGAAGTACACACACATGCATTAATAAGAGAACAAGTAGATTAAGCTAACAAGGACAAATTGTAAAAAGACTTCACAAATTGTTATCAAGTAACGACGAATCACTCTACACCTGATTCCCTAGATTCTTCAACATGGTATCAGAGCTAGGGTGACACATCAAGGAAAGGGCAACTCAAGAACACATCAAGAAAGTCATCCACAAGATTGAAGCATCAAGCAAAATCTACTCAAGGAAAGGAAGACCTATCACCTATCACTCACTAAAGAAGACTACATAGCAAGAAGAAGAGCCTTACATAAAGGCACCTACAAAGAAGAGCAAATCAAAGCAGGACTTACATCAAGGTACAAGTTATCAACCAAATCTGTTATAGATCTAATCCAAAAATATATGATAATAGAGATAAACCCAGAAATACAAGATAGAAATAGATAGAAATGATTCTTTATTGATCAAACCCTTAAGGTAGGGCAACACCATACATTCACTCCTTAAGGAAGGAGAACACTCTACAAGCCATATGCCTATTCATACAATAATCCTTGACATCTCTCAATGGGGAGTCTCTAGCTTCTACATAAGCCTCATACATACAATACCATGGGTCATTACCATGGTTCCCTCAATACCATCTATCTAATACCATGGGCTTATTACATTATTGCTAACTAGTTGTGGTCCCTTACATGATACGGGTTAACCACCTTATTTATTACTATGGCCCATCCCATTATTACATTATTCCCTTGGGTACCTCCCTTTGTACCTCATATTATCCCTCCTAGGTATGCTACATTCCACCCCTCTTAACATGTTTCGTCCCCGATACCTACGAAGAACACAAATAATAAGATCTACTCAAAAGAGTAGTCCACTAGTACCATGCGTGTGCATCTAGCCATCCCAGAGAAAGGTGATCCCTCGATCTCGCTGGTGCCTCGCTCGCTTGAGATGGAAGTGGACGCTGGCAGCTCTTTTGCATTGTTGTGTTGTGGGAGGATCGTCGCCCCTCTCTATCTGTCCTGCGGGGGTTGTTGTCCTTATTGCTGATGCGTTGCCATCTTGTTGGTTGTTTTCTTGCGAGGTGATGTGGGTGGTGATATACTGAAGTTTTAACTAATAATGTATCTTTCTTTAATTCACCACCTAATGGAGCCTGATTGGTATCTGGTGCATGTTGTGGTGTTTGCTGTTGTTTCTTACCTTCCAATATTACTTCAACCACTGAGTCCTCATCTGATGTATCAATACTTGTAACATTTTCTACTTCAGCCTCCTTGGACTCTACCTGTTTTTCTAGTACCTGGTTTGATGTTTGTGTTTGGTTGTCAACCATCAAGGGCTCATTATCTGATGTGTTAGTCCCTGGAGCATCTTCTGCTTCAGCTTCCTTGGACTCTACTTGTTTATTGATGGAAATATCCTGTAATGTAATTTTCTTCTTTTTATACCAGAGCTTGAGGAATTTCTTCTGCACATTAATATTGATAGTACCCACTGATTCCATCCAAGGGTATCCCAAAACAACATTCACATTAGCCATATCTGAAGCATAAAAATCAGAATGCAATACATACTTGTCCATAGAAATCTTCAAATCTTTATAAACTTGCACTTCTTCAGTATCAACTTGTGTATTTTCAATGTGTTTTGCTGGAACTTGCAATTTTTTTGCCAAATTAACATTGATAAAATTATGCTTACAACTAGGATTTATAGACACAATGATTTTCTCCTTTTGAATGAATCCATGAACCTGCAATAAGGAGATACTAGTAGAAAAATAACCCCTTACATGTCTCATTTTCTTGTTTTTTAGCATGAGACCATTTGTCTAAAAGGACTCTTTCAAATTCTTCATCTGAAAGTTGGGACAACTGCTTGTTGGCAAGTGAGTTCCAGCATATGGTAACCTCTTCTTCCATACTAAGCACTAGGAAAATTTTTCAATTTTTTGGCCATAATGACTTTTCTCTTTCTATGAGTTCTTCAATAGTAGGGCCATTATCTTTCCCTATAAAAATAAGAACCACCACGAAGAGTGTTTTGAAAAAATTCACTCACTTGGTGAAAATTTGAAATGGCCACAATTTAGTCAATATTTCTCAGAATCCCTATTATGACCCGTTTTCTGAAATGGAACAACCATTCTGCATCTTCCCACATGATAGAAATCCCGATCTAGGCACTAGAAATACAGATTCGTGTTGCAACTATCCTGCCATCCTGTCGTCACAAAAAAATTATGAAAAAAACGCTAATTTTAAATCAGCGATATCTCCCTCATCCGGACTCCAATTCGACTGATTTTTTTTTTGAAATTGGGTATTTTTTGCAAAGAACCCAGATCTGCAATTAGATTCTACAAATTTTTCTTCAAAACATACAGATCTGATTTGTAAACTCCCCGCCCCGAAATATGTCTACAACACAACGGATTTTTAAATCAGCAATATCTCCCTCATCCAAACTTCGTTTCGGCCTTTTTTTTTTCAAATTGAGTATTTTTTTGCCAACAACTCAGATTTGCAATTAGATTCTGCAGATTTTGCCCCAAATTATACAGATCTGATCTGAAAAATCGCCGCCCCGAAAAATGTCTGCAACACCACCGATTTTTAAATCAACGATTTCTCCTTCATCTGGACTCTGATTTGATTGATTTTTTTTTTCAATTTGAGTATTTTTTCACAAACAACCCAGATCTGCAATTATATTCTATAAATTTTGCACCAGAACGTACAGATCTGATCTGCAAAGTCGCTGCCCCAAAAAGTTTCTGCAAAAGGAAAAAAAAATCTGCTTTGCCCAAGAAAGTGCTTTGATACCACTTGCTATGGCTTTGATACCACTTGTTATGGCTCTGATACCACTTGTTATAGATCTAATCCAGAAATATTTGAAAATAGAAATAAACCCAAGAAATAACAAGATCTGAATATAGATATAAATGCTTCACTTTATTAATCAAACCCTTCAGGTAGGGCAACACCATACATTCACTCTTTAAGGAAGGAGAACACTCCACAAGCCATATGCCTGTTCATACAATATTCCTTGACATCTTTCAATGGGAAGTCTCTAGCCTCTATATAGGCCTCCTACATACAATACCATGGGTCATTACCATGGTTCCTTCAATACCATTTATCTAATACCATGGGTCATTACCATGGTTCCCTCAATACCATTTATCTAATACCATGGGCTTATTGCATTATTGCTAACTATTTGTGCTTCTTTACATGATACGGGTTAACCACCTTATTAATTACTATGGCCCATCCCATTATTACATTGTTCCTTTGGGTATCTCCCTCTGTACCCCATATTATCCCCTCTAGGTATACTACAAAATCTCATCATCAAGCAAGTCCACTTGGAGAAGGCAACTTGAAGAACATCTAGATCTTAGAAAGCCAAGCCATCAAATCTTCAAGGAGGAAGCAAAATCCATCACATCTCAAAATCTATCAAGCAACTATATGTCCCATTTTGAATATACATCAATGTCTTTTTGCAAGGAAAGCAACAAATTGGCAGGCACCAACAACTTTCTTGCATGGAAGAAGAGGATTGATTTACTTCTCAAGGAGAATGAACTCCTAGAACATATCAAAGGGAATATCACTAGCCTTGCTAAGGAACAAACTTAAGCCTTAGCCAAGTATAATAAGGATGAGACGAGCTCAAAGGTGTGGAAATTTCTGAATTTGACACATTCCCTACTGCATTATCTGGTTTATTATCTCCTACTTGTTCATTCCATTAACAAGTTATTTATTAATATAAATACCGAAATAAACACAAATGCAATGTTCACACATATACAAATCAACAACTGAAATAACTGAAACAATCACACAAGGGACACCGTTATTTTTGGACAATCGTCTCCGAGAAAACCCAATGCGAGAAAACCGGTGCAACAAATATGAGGGTTTTATTATTATGCAGTTTTCTGAATACAACTAGGTTGCTAGAAATGGCTCACCCTTCAGAGATTTTCCTTGGCAGAAGTACCTCCCTTCGGAGACAGATATTCCGGCTAATCAGCAACCTAATGATTGATCCCACGGCAACTTAGAAAGTTACTTAGCTGGACAGCGAAAACTGCTCCAAGCGTCTCTCTAGAACTGCGTCACCCTCTATAGCTCTGCGTCTGCCTCTCAGCTCCCAGTTTGCCCAACGAAAATTCCTTAGCTCGGCCTCTTTAGCCCAACGTCAACTCTGCTAGCCTTTGCGCAACCTCTGCTACCTTTGTGTCAACCTCTTGGCCCTCCGCGTCAGCCTCTTGGCCCTTTGCGTCACCTGCGCTGGCCTCCTCAGCCTCTGCGTCAGTCATGGCTGCCTTTGCGTCAGTCATGGCTGCCTTTGCGTCAACTTCCAAGGCTCCGCGCTGTCTCTCCGACACTTTCTCTACCACTCTGATATGTATTCTCGACTTTCTGCCGAACTGCCCCTTGTTGCAACAGATCAGTAACTCGATTTCTTAACAAACCCTGCCCCAGAAAATCGAATTCTTGATCAACTTGGTGTATCTCCAACTGACCCTCAAGCCTCCTCTTATACTTTTCTTGTTTGCGATTCGACGACCGAGGTTAAGTCCCTAATTGACGACTAAGATTAGATTTGGCTTGATCCTTGTCATTTAGAAGTTTGTCACCCATTTTATATTAATACACATTAATATTTGAATTTTCCTAAGTTTAGACTTAGGAACCCATTAAAAATATTAATTATTTTATTATCTCTCCATCCGGGTGGAATTTCCCAAAACGATTTCTAGGCCTTGAAGATCTCATGTGCCTTACCCTCTCCACCAATTTTGATGGCTAGAGCACATCCGATGCTACCAAAAATCAACACTCCCTCTTAACGAGGAATGTGCTCTAGTAATGCTTCATCACAGAAACATCACACTAATCCTCCGCCTCAGTACCTCTGTTGATGCTTGGCCTGCTGCCTCACATCCCCTACACTATTGCTTCCTGAACTGCTGCCCATGACATTGACACTAACACTACCATTGCCACTGCTACGTCTGTATTGTAGCTCCCTCTCAATATGCTGCCCATGCTTCCCCTAACACTGCGACTGCTAACTGCTGCACTGCAACTCAGTTACTGAGAAGTAAGTAACTGACTTCTCCCAAATATCGACATCTCGATAAGTCTGGAAGCCTTGTGATGCTGAAGCTGCCTTTGCTGCTCTCTTGTGCTACCTCTGCTGCTACTGTGCTGCTACATACACCTCTGTGCCTCTCGCATTGCTGTAACCTCCACTGCGCTGCCTCAGATTTCTGCACTCAAGCACTGCCTTGTTGCTCCTCTACACTTTTCTCCACCCGACACCTGTCATCATGTTACTGTCGTTAAGGGCTCTCGTAGTCGGATGTGATCCAAGAGTTTGGGCACGTCGATGATCCTGCTTCTAGTATGTAGTCTTCCTGAATACAACCCAATGTCTCCCCACCTCTTCTCTAGAGGTGCATGAGCACTCATGGCACAATCGTCATCAGTCACGACCTCTTTCTCTGCCTTAGGTGGAGCTGCCTTTGAATCAGAAGCCTCTTCCTTGTTTTTCTTCATGGGACACTGGGTTGCATAATGTCCTAGCTCCCCACAATGGAAGCACTTAACCTTGGAGATGTCCTTCTTCTTCCTCTTCCCTTGCTGTCCTGCAGATGCTAGAGCCGCATCCTCTTCCTCTTTCTTGATTCGACCTCCCTTGCCGCTACTCCTGTTGGTCATCCTCCTGATCTCTTCCTAGCGAAGAGCTGCCCACATCACCTCCCAACCGGGAAGAGTAGCCATGCCCAAAATACTTCGGACAAATGTCTCCCACTCCTCGGAGACTGCATTCAGGGCAGTCCTGACCATAAATTCAGGATCCGGTGTAGACCCCATGGAAGTAAGCTGGACGCGAATCTCCTGCAACTTGAGAAGGAATGGATCTATCTGCTCTCTCTTCTGCATCTGATATGACCACAACTGATTCTCCAATAGCATCTTTTGTTGCACGGAAGAGCCCTGGTATAAGGTGGTCAGGGTATCCCACATCTCCTTTGCTGTGTTTTTCTCAACAATATTTGGTATGACATGATCTTTGACTCTGTCTAGGATCATGCACTTCACCCTCGCCATTGCATCCTCATACTTCTCGTTCTCAACTGGGTTAACTAGGATAGCCACGGTTTCCAAGGCATAGTCCTTGATGCGATGTTGATCCAGGACTGCCAGGATCATGGCCTTCCAGATGACAAAGTCGGAAGCCCCGTCCAACCTGGCTTGATCCCTTAGTCCGTTCATTGCCATTTCAGCTCCTCTTCTAGACTCCCTTTGAGCCTTGACTCCCCTCCTAGAAATCTGCCTCTAAGTCCTGATTTCCCTTTTGAAAATCCTCTGGCCAACTGTCAAATTGCTCCTCTCCAATACTCCTTGCAACTGCAACTCGGATTTGGATTCCTTGGCTAGAAATCCCTCGAGGTAGTGACTCCCTCTACCTTGGTCCCGCCTCCTTTGACATTGTTCAGCTTCAGCATAAACAACGTCCTACCAGCCCCTTAGATCACAATTTGCCCACAACTCCCCAAGCTCCGACAACCGAAGAAACTGAGCCTTTCAGGCTCTGCGCAATCCCGACAAAGGTTGAATCTACTCCTCCTGGCCACAGTGTCGATCCTTCCTGGTTGAGATAGATGATCGGGCACTGCGTAGGTCTAATCTGCCCCTTTCTGCCTTTGCAATGACCCTCCTCCTGGCTCGAAATGATGATGCAGGCTCTGCGTCACTTCCTCTCTTGCTGCTTCTGCTCTGGAACAACGTTGTCTCTCGGGGCAACTACTTTTGCTGCAAATTCTTCAGATTACTCCTGCCGGTGTCTTCAGTTCTCCTGTGATCTGCTATGCTTTAATACCATGTGGAAATTTCTGAATCTGACACATTAGAAATCCCTACTGCATTATCTGGTTTATTATCTCCTACTTGTTCATTCCATTAGCAAGTTATTTATTAATATAAATACCGAAATAAACACAAATGCAACCTTCACACATATACAAATCAACAACTGAAATAACTAAGACAATCACACAAGGGACAACGTTATTTTTGGACAATCGTCCCCGGAAAAACCCAATGCGGGAAAACCGGTGCAACAGATATGAGGGTTTTATTATTATGCAGTTTTCTGAATACAACTAGGGTGCCATAAATGCCTCACCCTTCAAAGATTTTCCTTGGCAAAAGTACCTCTCTTCACAGAAAGATATTCCGGCTAATCAACAACCGGATGATTGATCCCACAACAACTTAGACAGTTCCTTAGCTGCACAATGGAAGATGTTCCAAGCTTCTCTTTGGAACCGCGTCACCCTCCAGGGACCGCATCACCCTCTACAACTCTGCGTTTGCTTCTCAGCTCCCATTTTGCCCCGTGAAAATTCCTTAGCGCTGCCTTTGTTGCCTCTACGTTAGCCTCTTGGCCCTCTACGTCACCTGCGCTGGCCTCCTCAGCCTCTGCATCATCCTCTTGGCCCTTTGCATCACCTACGCTAGCCTCCTCAGCCTCTGCGTCAGTCCTCGCTGCCTCTGTGTCAACCTTCCAAGGCTCTGTGCTGTCTCTCCGACACTTTTTTTGCCTCTCTGATATGTATTCTAGACCTTTTGCCGAACTGCCTCTTGCTGCAACAAATCACCAACTCGATTTCTCAGCAAACCTTGCCCCAGAAAATCGAATTCTTGATCAATTTGGTGTATTTCCAACTGACCCTCAAGCCTCCTCGTATACTTTTCCTGTTGACGATTCAATGACCAGATTAAGTCCCTAATCAATGGCTAAGATTAGATTTGGCTTGATCCTCGTCATTTAGAACTTTCTCACCCATTTTATATTAATACACATTAATATTTTAATTCCTAAGTTTAGACTGAGGAACCCATTAAAAATATTAATTATTTTAATATCTCTCCATCCGGGTGGAATTTCCCAAAACGATTTCTGGGTCTTGAAGATCTCATGTGCCTTAGCCTCTCCACCAATTTTCATGGCTAGAATACATCCGATGCTACCAAAAATCAACAAAAGGATTCTAATAGAATCCATCAAAGACTCTCTCATTCCTTGTGTCTCCAAATTTGAAAAATCAAAAGAAATTTATGATAAGCTAGTAGAGCTATTCTTGGTATCCACAACCAGAGAAGTAATATCTCTAAGGAATGAATTGTACAAGATGAAGATAACAAAGGAAGGAATAGCTCCCTACTTCATGAAAATCTCTGAATTGAGAGATCAACTTCAAGAGCTCGGGGAAGTAATGTCTCAGAGAGATGACAACTGTAGTACTCAATGCGCTACCTGAGGATTGGGGCAACTTCACATCAAGCATATATGCCAAGAAGGAAGCAACCACACTTTGTGAAATGTGGTCTCTATGCAGGACAAAGGAAACCAGAGTTAAAGCAAAGGAAGATGTTATGAAAGGAGCAAGCACTTGCTACCATGGCCAAGAGAAAGGGAAAATTTGGCAAATTTGGTCCACGAAGAACAAACAACAAAGACATGTCCAAAATCCAATGTTTTTGATGCCAAGAATATGGACACTACAAAAGGAATTGTCCTAAGATTAAGAAGGACAACATCAACAAAAGAAAGAGGGAAGAAGCTCACATGACTCAAGAAGTGAAAGAAGAAGAAAAGAAGCAAAAGAAGGAAGATCCTCCAGATCTCTACTATGACTAGGTCAAACTCTTTACTTCAAATCTTCTTTCAAAATTTTGAGTAGGATAGGAGCATATAAGAATAAAATAAAATTGCATAGCTAGAAGCATCTTCTAGAATCTAGAAACATGAAGTACATAGAGTTCTAGATACTCATTTAGAAAGAGCATTTATAAATGAGAACAAAATGCATGGTTAGAAATATCTTCTAGAATATAGGAGCATGATGAACATAGCTCAAGATAGCCATGTAGAAGAAGCATAACTAGTATAGGACCTCATCCATGATGGAAGAAAATTGATCATTATTAAGAAATCTTAGAAGACCTCCATCATCAAAAGAAACGAAACATTTGCAAGACAAGGGTCTTTAAGATCCTATGATGGAATCTTCAAACGATGGTTCATGAACCAAAGCATATGTCTCATTGGGAAGTCCCATTCATGGGATTCAAGAAAAAGATGATTTGCAGGCAAGCTAAGATGAATCAAGAAAGGCCACACCAAGGACAACCTAATAAAGCTAAGATGATCAAAGAAGAATCAAGATGAGGTATATATGCATCAAAGTTTAGTCATGTTATCATTTGTATATTATTGAGTAATGGGAATAGTTCTATAACATGATCAAATAGGAAAGAATCTCTTTCACCAATGATAGGCTTGAAGGCATGTACTACATTGCAATGAAGGTCAACAAATGATATGCTCACATAAGGAGTATAAGATTGCTGACTGAGAAGCAAGAAGAAACACTGACTAGTCCAGACATCGAGCAATGAAGAAGTGCTCTCAAGGAGCACAAGATGGTTGACCAATTTATGACTACCAGGAAGCAAGAAGAAATGCTGACTAGTCCAGGAAGCAGGCAATGAAGAAGTGCTCTCAAGGATACTTTGAAGATATCTCTCGAAAGAAGGCAGGACAACTTTGACAAAGGTGTGAAAATTTTTGAATCTACACATTAGAAACCCCTACTGCAATTATTGGTTTAACATCTCCAACTTGTTCTTTGCATTAACAAGTTATTTAATTACATAAATATTGATTAAAACACTATTACAACCTACAAATACATATATATCGTGAACTGAAATACATTGAGACAATTACACAAGGGACACTGTTATTTTTGGACAATCGTCCTCGGAAAAACCCAATTCGGGAAAACCAGTGCCCATATAGAGGGTTTGTATTATTAAGCAGATTCTTGAATACAACTAGGGTGCTAGATATGGCTCACCCAACAGAGAAGAATCTCGGCAGAAGTACCTCTATTTGGAGACATATATTCCAACAATCTAATAACTGGATGATCAAACCCCACAGATGACCCGATTGTTCCCAGTGCTGGGCAGTGATGGCTGCTCCAAGCTCTGCGTTGGAACTACGTCACCTCCTCTAGGAGCTGCGTCACCTCCTCTAGGAGCTGCGTTACCCCCATAGTGAGCCTCCCTTGCTTCAAAAGTCGATTTGCTGAACTGCTCCCTCTCTGCCACAGAATCTCCCCAGAACTGCCTCTAAGGGCCTGTGTCAGCCCCTACGGCTTCTGTGTCACCTGCGTCAGCCCCTACAACCTCCGTGTCGCCCTCTCTAGGACTGCGCTGTCTCTCCCGGTGTTGCTCTGCCTCTTTGATATGTATTCTTCGACCTCATATTGAGGTTCCCTTGTCGAACTGTCCCTCATTGCAACTCAGATCACTAGTTCGATTTTCTCAGCAAACCCCGCCCTAGAAAAATCGAACTCTTTGATCAATTCGATGTATCTCCAACTGACCCTCAAGCCTCCTCTTATAATTTTGCTGTCGATGAATCAACGACCGTGATCTAATCTCTAATCAACGAATAAGATTAAAACAACTTGATCCTCGTCACTTAGAACCTTCTCACCCATATTTTTATTAATACACATTAATATTTTTATTTTCCAAAGTTTAGACTTAGGGACCCATTAAAAATATTAATTATTTTAATAAATCCTCATCTGGTTGGAATTTCTCTAAACGATTTCTGGATTTTGGAGATCTCATGTGTTCTAGCCCCTCCACAAAATTTCAGTACTAGAGCACATTCGATGCTACCTAAAATCAACACTACCTCTTAGCGAGGAATGTGCTCTAGTAATACTTCTCAATAGAAGTACTACACTGATCCACTGCATCGGTCCTTTGTGCTGTTGATGCTTGGTCTGCTGCCCTTCATCCATTGCACTGCTGCTTCCTGTACTGCTGCCCATGTCTCTGCCACTGCCATTGCTACATTTGTACTGCAGCTCCCTATCCAAATGTTGGATCATGCTGCCCATAACACTGCCACTGCTTACTGCCGCACTGCAACTCAGTTGCTAAGGAGTAAGAAACTAAAAACTCACCCAAACACTGAGATCCTGGTCAGTATGGATGCCTCGTGATACTGAAGCTACCTCTGCTGCTATTCTGTGCTAACCCTTTGCTGTGACCGCTCTGTTGCAAACTGCTCTGTGCCTTTCGCACTGCTACAACATCCACTGCGTCACTTGAGAGTCTGGCACTCTAGCTCTTCCACTGTTGCTCCATCACACCTCGCTCTAACTGACACCCGTCATTTTGCTACTGTCCTTAAGGGCTCTCGTAGCCGTATGTGATCCAAGAGTTTGGGCATGTCAAGGATCCTCCCCGCCATGTAGTCCTCTCGACTACAACTCGATGTTGCCCCACCTCTTCTCCAGAGGCGTATGAGCACTTATGGCACAATCGTCATCCTCGCCTTCCTTGTCCGCTTTCGCTGGAGCAACCTTTGATTTAAAAGCTTCCCCCTTGCCCTTCTTTCGGGGGCACTGAGTGGCATAATGTCCCAGTTCCCCACAGTTGAAGCATTTGACCTTGGTGATGTCCTTCTTCTTCCTCTTCTGCTGCCCTTGGTGTCCCGTTGATGTGAGAGCTGCATCCTCATCCTCCTCCTCCTTGACACGGGTTCCCTTACCGCTGCTCCTTGCCTTAGTCAATCCCCTGAGCTCTTCTTGTTGAAGCGCTGCCCACATCTCCTCCCAACTGGGGAGAGTCGTTCTGCCCAAAATACTTTGGATAAATGTCTTCGAGTCCTCAGTGACTGCATTCAGGGCAGTCCTGACCATGAACTCAAGATATGGTGTAGACCCCACGAAAGTCAACTAGTCGCGAATCCCTTGCAACTTGAGAAGGAAGGGATCTATCTCCTCTACTTTCTGCATCTGATACTGTCACAATTGATTTTCTAATAGCATTCTTCTGTTGCACGTAAGATCCTTGATACAAGGTGGTCAGGGCCTCCCACATGTCCCTTGCTGTTTTCTTCTTAGCAATGTGTGGTACTACATGATCTTTGACCCTGTCTAGGATCATGCACTTGGCCTTAGCCTGGGCCTCCTTGTAATTCTTCAATGGATCAATGTCGACTGGTTTAGTAACAACCTTCAAGGCATAGTCCTTGATGTGATGTTTGTCTAGGATTGCCAGGATCCTGGCCTTCTAGATGACAGAATTGGATGCTCCATCCAATCTGTCTGGATCCCTCAACCCATTCATTGCCATCTCTGCTCAAAAATAGAACTCGTTATCTTCTCCCTCTCCTGTTGTTAATCTATCAAGACTTGGATCCGGATTCCTTGGGCGTAAGAAACCCTCTAGGGAAGAAATCCTCTATAAACTCCCTCTGAGTCTTGATTTCCCTCTCAGAAATCCTCTAGCCAACTGTCAAATTGCTTCTCTCTAATCCTCCTTTGCTGCTGCAACCCGGTTCTAGATTTCTTGGCTAGAAATCTGTCAAGGCAGTGATTCTCTGGCTCGGGATAGCCGCTTTCCTACTGCAAATTCTTTGGATTTCTTGGTTGGTGTCTTCAGTTGCCTATGATTTGCAATCACTCTGATACCATGTGAAAATATCTGAATCTACACATCAGAAACCCCTACTGCAATTACTGGTTTAACATCTCCTACTTGTTCTTTGCATTAACAAATTATTTAATTGCATAAATATCGATGTAAAACACATTGCAAACTACACATACATACAAATCATGAATTGAAATACACTGAGGCAATCACACAAGGGACACCGTCACTTTTGGACAATCGTTCCCAGAAAAACCCAATTTGGGAAAACCGGTGCAACATATAGAGGGTTTGCATAATTAGGCAGATTCTTGAATATAACAAGGGTACCAGATATGGCTCACCCAACAGAGAAAAATCATCGCAAAAGTACCTCTATCTAGAGACATATATTCCGACAATGTAGCAATTGGACGATCAAACCCCACATATGACGCGACTGTTCCTAGTGCTGGGCAGTGACTTTGTGCTTGAACTGCGTCACCTCCTCTAGGAGTCGCGTCACCCCCACAGTGAGCCTCCCTTGCTTAGAAAGTCGATTTGCTGAACTGCTCACTCTCTGCCCCACAAAATCTCCCTAGTGCTGCCTCTAAGCGCCTGTGTCAGCCCCCACGGCTTCTGCGTCACCTGTGTCAGCCGATACGGCCAATGCGTCACCCTCTTTGGGATTGCGCTGTCTCACCCGGTGGTGCTCTGCTTCTCTACTATGTATTATTTGGCCTCAGATTGAAGTTCCCTTGCCAAACTGCCCCTCAATGCAGCTTAGATCACTAGTTCAATTTTCTCAGCAAACCTCGCCCCAGAAAAATCTAACTCTTTGATTAATTCGGTGTATCTCCAACTGACCCTCAAGCCTTCTCTTATACTTTTCCTGTTGATGAATCAACAACCGAGATCTAACCTCTAATCAACGGCTAAGATTAAAACAACTTGATCGTCCTCACTTAGAACCTTCTCACCCATATTTTTATTGACTCCTCATCCGGGTAGAATTTCTCCAAAAGATTTCTCGGTTCTAGAGATCTCATGTGTTCTAGTCCCTCCACAAAATTTCGGAGCTAGAGCACATCCGATGCTACCCAAAATCAAAAAAAGGAAGGAAGGACCCTTGACACCGACGAAAGCCTTGGAGATATGAAAAATGCAGATAACTGATTCTACTCCACAAAGATGTCGTGATGAAGAAGCCATCTAACAAAAGAAAAAGCAATGTTAAAGCAATATCAGGATGAAGTCATGATGGGCTACTAGGTTGAAGCATTTAAATAAGCAAGTATGACAAAGCATCCATGAGAAGAGTATTCGAAAGCATGGACAAATGACAAAGGAGTAGCTAGATGACAAGAAAACCTGATGTATGACGAGAAAGCCACTTTCCACGAAGGAAGCAAATTGTATCTCCAACTGACCCTCAAGCCTCCTCCTATACTTTTCCTGTCGATGAATCAATGATCGTGATCTAATCTATAATCAACGACTAAGATTAAAACAACTTGATCCTCGTCACTTAGAACCTTCTCACCCATATTTTTATTAATACACATTAATATTTTTATTTTCCTAAGTTTAGACTTAGGAACCCATTAAAAATATTAATTATTTTAATAAATCCTCATCTGGTTGGAATTTCTCCAAACTATTTCTGGATTTTGGAGATCTCATGTGCTCTAGCCCCTCCACAAATTTTCAGAGCTAGAGCACATCTGATGCTACCTAAAATCAACACTCCCTCTTAGCGAGGAATGTGCTCTAGTAATACTTCTCAATAGAAGTACTATGTTGATCCACTACATCGGTCCTCTGTGCTGCTGATGCTTGGTCTGCTGCCCTTCATCCACTGCACTGCTGCTTCCTGTACTGCTGCCCATGACTCTGCCACTACCATTGCTACATTTGTACTGCAGCTCCCTCTCCAAATGCTACATCATGCTGCCCACAACACTGCCACTGCTTACTGCTGCACTGCAACTCAGTTGCTAAGAAGTAAGCAATTGAAAACTCACACAAACACTGACATCTTGGTCAGTATGGATGCCTCTTGATACTGAAGCTACCTTTGTTGCTATTCTGTGCCGACCCTCTGCTGCCGCAGGCACTGCGTGAGCCTCTGCGTCACTTTCTCTGCCTTGCGTCACTCCTTCTGCGTCTCTAGCTCTGTAAGAGCGCTGTCACTCAGGACAGCCGCTTTCCTACTGCAAATTCTCTGGATTTTTTGGTTGGTGTCTTCAGTTGCCTATGATCTGCTACCACTCTGATACCATGTGAAAATTTCTCAATCTACACATCAGAAACCCCTTCTGTAATTATTGGTTTAACATCTCCTACTTGTTCTTTGCATTAACAAGTTATTTAATTACATAAATATCGATGTAAAACACATTGCAAACTACACATACATGCAAATCATGAATTGAAATACACTGAGACAATCACACAAGGGACACTGTCACTTTTGGACAATCGTACCCAGAAAAACTCAATTCGGTAAAACCGGTGTAGCAGATAGAGGGTTTATATAATTAAGTAGATTCTTGAATACAACTAGGGTGCTAGATATGGCTCACCCAACAGAGAAAAATCCTGGCAGAAGTACCTCTATCTAGAGACATATATTCCGACAATGCAGCAATTGGACGATCAAACCCCACAGATGACCCGACTGTTCCTAGTGTTGGGCACCGATGGTTGCTCCAAGCTTTGCGCTTGAACTGCGTCACCTCCTCTAGGAGCCGCGTCACCCCCACAGTGAGCCTCCCTTGCTTAGAAAGTCGATTTGCTGAATTGCTCCCTCTCTGCCCCACAAAATCTCCCTAGCATTGCCTCTAAGCGCTTGTGTCAGCCCCTACGGCTTCTGCGTCAACTGTGTCAGCCCATACGGCCAATGTATCACCCTCTCTGGGATTGCGCTGTCTCACCCAGTGGCGCTTTGCCTCTCTACTATGTATTCTTTAGCCTCAGATTGAAGTTCCCTTGCCGAACTGCCCCTCGTTGCAGCACAAATCACTAGTTCGATTTTCTCAGCAAACCTCGCCCCAGAAAAATCTAACTCTTTGATCAATTTGGTGTATCTCCAACTGACTCTCAAGCCTCCTCTTATACTTTTCCTGTTGATGAATCAACAACCGAGATCTAACCTCTAATCAATGGCTAAGATTAAAACAACTTGATCGTCGTCACTTAGAACCTTCTCACCCATATTTTTATTAATACACATTAATATTTTTATTTTCCTAACTTTAGACTTAGGAATCCATTAAAAATATTAATTATTTTAATAACTCCTCATCGAGTGGAATTTCTCCAAACGATTTCTCGGTTATGGAGATCTCATGTGTTCTATCCCCTCAACAAAATTTTAGAGCTAGAGCACATTTGATGCTACCCAAAATCAACAAAAGGAAGGAAGGACCCTTGACATCGATGAAAGCCTTGGAGATATGAAAAATGCAGATAACTGATTCTACTCTACAAAGATGTCGTGATGAAGAAGCCATCCAACAAAAGAAAAAGCAATCTTCAAGCAATATCAGGATGAAGTCATGATGGGCTACTAGGTCGAAGCATTTAAATAAGCAAGTATGACAAAGCATCCATGAGAAGAGTATTCCGAAGCATGGACAAATGACAAAGGAGTAGCTAGATGATAAGAAAACTTGATGTATGACAAGAAAGCCGCTTTCCACGAAGGAAGCAATGCCATGACAAACCAGGAAGGAAAGTGATCGATGGATGGTGGCCTACCTAGAAGAAGTTCGAACAAAGACTTCATGACATCAAAGAAAGGAAGGAGGTCAAGTAGCTGAAGGACCCACGAAGAAGAAGTTGCTGATGAATGAAAGAGCCCCTAGTTAAGAGGGAGCTCTGACTAGTCCCTGATCAAGAGGGAGTTATGGATCACCCCTGATTACAAAGGAGTGAAGATTGTGTTTTTTCCATCTCATGTATCATGCACTAAACTAGGACTATCAATCGTAAGTCTAAATGAAGACCATGAATCGAAATGTAGACACAAGATAGACACAACATTTTTGTCTTCACTTGGGAAGAAAGAATGGGAGGATTGGGTAATCATTTGGCATTCAATACTCTTTGAGGATGTGTAGGGCATCCAAGATAAGAGTAGGCAAGAGGACCGATACTCTTTGAGGGCTGGGAATCCAAGATAAGAATAGTCTTAGAAGGTCATACTCAGTGAACACCCAGGTGGGTATGTACCTTGAGAGACAATGATAAAGGTGTCTATAATCGTTGGTCTAGCCAACATTATGCTCTGATCTATTGAGAGATAGCGCTGTTAGTCAAGGCCTTGCTATGTGACAATGTTGGTTATAATGATGCTATACAGATGGATTACTAGTTCAACTCTTCTTATGAGATCTCTTTAGTATTGAGAATAACCTTGTACCATCAAATGAATACCTCCCTAGTTAAGAGGGAGTGTTGAAGAAAATGTAATTAAGTTCGGTTTTCATTATGACTTGTAATTATAATATTATGAAGAGAATTATTATTCCTTGCATCATGGGTTTCATGAGCAAGATGTGATTACCATAGGTCAAAGACTTCTTGATGTCTTTAGGTTTTTATGTTTCATCATAAGTATTATAATAGTCATAAGATCAAAGATTTACACTCCAAGAACAAGTGTCACTATCCTCATGAAAATCCGCTCTACAAAAATGCTATAATCTCCTTGATGATATGTCGGCCTAAATTCAAGGCACTCCTATCGGCTCAAGGTACTATCATTAACACATATATATAAGGTGTGACGTGGAGTCTAAAGCAACAAGTCTTCGGATCATTCATTACAGTCAACGAAGATTGTATGCATACACAATGATATCTCGGTGAAGTGATCAAGGGTAACATCAAACTCTCGGAAGTCTATCTCGGAGGTCTATATCTAAACAGTGATAACTCTCAGAAGTCTGCGGATCAGTTCACGTTACAGTCAACGAAGAAAAGGAAAGCATACACAATGAGTGAGGTAAATATCTAGGAAGTTTGCGGATCAGTTCACATTACAGCCAACGAAGAAAAGGAACGCTTACACAGTGAGCATGGTAAATATCTTGGAAGTTTGTCTACAATATACATACAATATGGCAAAGTCTCTCGGAAGTTTGTGATGTATCTCAGAGGTCTCTCGAAGTCTATACGCTTTGATAGCTCTCGGAAGAAGGACTATATATATATATATACAGTGTTTGCTATCGGTGGTGGCTCGTGTAAATATAAATTGTGACTACAACTCTTGGTGCTAGCTCGTGTAAATATAAATTGTGACTACAACTCTCGGTGGTGGCATATCTAATTAGTATTATAACCAACAAGAGTATGCAAGTCTGTCTCAAGACATCAATATAAGGAATCGAAGATAGTGACTGGACAACAAGGACATATGGAGGAGTACAATGAATTGTGGACTAAATAGAGCAGAGGATAGTGACAAACGTCTTGGAGGTAACTTGGTGTCTATTTTGTTGAGTGCCTTGGTATTCATCATCTAAAGATCTATAATAAGAGATTGAAGGGTTTTCCTCTCAAGAGCAGAGGTTTTAGCCCTAGCAGAGAACCAACATCTTGTCTTCTTGTTTATGTTTTGATAGCAGTTTGATGAAGTACACACACATGCATTAATAAGAGAACAAGAAGATTAAGCTAACAAGGACAAATTGTAAAAAGACTTCGCAAATTGTTATCAAGTAACGAAGAATCACTCTACACCTGATTGGCCTAGATTCTTCAACATGGTATCAAAGCTAAGGTGACAGATCAAGGAAAGGGCAACTCAAGAACACTCATAAAGGAAAGTCATTGACAAGATTGAAGCATCAAGCAAAATCTACTCAATGAAAGGAAGACCTATCACCTATCACTCATCAAGGAAGACTACATAGCAAGAAGAAGAGCCTTACATAAAGGCAGCTACAAAGAAGAGCAAATCAAAGCAGGACCTACATCAAGGTACAAGTCATCAAGCAAATCTCTTCATCAAGCAAGTCCACTTGGAGAAGGCAACTTGAAGAACATCCAGATCCTAGGAAGGCAAACCATCAAATCTTCAAGGAGGAAGCAAATCCATCACATCTCAAAATCTATCAAGTATATGTCCCCTTCTGAATATACATCAATGCCTTTTTGCAAGGAAAGCAACAAATTGGTAGGTACCAACAACTTTCTTGCATGGAAGAAGAGGACTGATTTACTTCTCAATGAGAATGAACTCCTAGAACATATCAAAGGGAATATCACTAGCCCTGCTAAGGAACAAACTCAAACCTTAGTCAAGTATTAGAAGGATGGGACAAGAGCTTAAAGGATTCTAATAGAATCCATCAAAGTCTCTCTCATTCCTTATGTCTCCAAATTTGAAACATCAAAAGAAATTTATGATAAGCTAGTAGAGCTATTCTCGGTATGCACAACCAGAGAAGTAATATCTCTAAGGAATGAAGTGTACCAGATGAAGATAACAAAGGAAGGAATAACTCCCTACTTCATGAAAATCCCTGAAATGAGAGATCAACTTCAAGAGCTTGGGGAAGTCATGTCTGACAGAGAGATGACAACTGTAGTACTCAATGCTCTACTTGAGGATTGGGGAAACTTCACATCAAGCATATATGCCAAGAAGGAAGCAACCATACTCAATGAAATGTGGTCTCTATGCAGGACAAAGGAAATCAGAGTTAAAGCAAAGGAAGATGTGGGATGAAAGGAGCAAGCACTTGCTACCATGGCCAAGAGAAGGGAAAATTTGGCAAATTTGGTCTACGAAGAACAAACAACAAAGACATGTCCAAAATCCAATGTTTTTGATGCCAAGAATATGGACACTACAAAAGGAATTGTCCTAAGATTAAGAAGGACAACATCAACAAAATAAGAGGGAAGAAGCTCACATGACTCAAGAAGTGAAAGAAGAAGAAAAGAAGCAAAAGAAGGAAGATACTCCAAATCTCTATTATGACTAGGTCAAACTCTTTACTTCAAATCTTCTTTCAAAATTTTGAGTAAGATAGGAGCATATAAGAATAAAATTAAAATTGCATAGCTAGAAGCATCTTCTAGAATCTATAAACATGAAGTACATAGAGTTCTAGATACTCATTTAGAAAGAGCATTTATACATGAGAACAAAATGCATGGTTAGAAATATCTTCTAGAATATAGGAGCATGATGAACATAGCTCATGATATTCATGTAGAAGGAGCATACCTAGTATAGGACCTCATCCACGATGGAAGAAAATTGATCATGATTAAGAAATCTTAGAAGACCTCCATCATCAAAAGAAAAGAACATTCGCAAGACAAGGTCCTTTAAGATCTTATGGTGGAATCCTCAAAAGAAGGTTCATGAACCAAAGTAGATGTCTCGTTGAGAAGTCCCATTCATGGGATTCAAGAAAAAGATGATATGCAGACAAGCTAAGATGAAGCAAGAAGGGCCACACCAAGGACAACCTAATAAAGCTAAGATGATCAAAGAAGAATCAAGATGAGGTATGTATGCATCAAAGTTTAGTCATGTTATCATTTGTATATTATTGAGTAATGGGAATAGTTCTATAACATGATCAAGTAGGAAAGAATCTCTTTCGCCAATGATAGGCTTGAAGGCATGTACTACATTGCAATGAAGGTCAACAAATGATATGCTCACATAAGGAGTATAAGATTGCTGACTAAGAAGAAAGAAGAAACACTGACTAGTCCAGACATCGAGCAATGAAGAAGTGCTCTCAAGGAGCACAAGATGGTTGACCAATTTATCCAAAGAGAAGCAAATGAGGAAAGAGATCAAGCATGTAAAGAACACCATGATCATCGAGAATCACTATCTAACAAGATACTTTGAAGATATCTCCCGAAAGAAGGCAAGACAACTCTGACAAAGGAAGGAAGGACCCTTGACATTGATGAAGGCCTTGGAGATATGAAAAATGCAGATAACTGATTCTACTCTACAAAGATGTCGTGATGAAGAAGCCGTCTAGCAAAAGAAAAAGCAATGTTAAAGCAATATCATGATGAAGTCATGATGGGCTACTAGGTCGAAGCATGTAAACAAGCAAGTACGACAAAGCATCCATGAGAAGAGTATTCCAAAGCATGGACAAATGACAAGAAAATTTGATGTATGACAAGAAAGCCACTTTCCACGAGGGAAGCAATGACATGACAAATTGGGAAGGAAAGTGATTGATGGATGGTGCCCTACCTAGAAAAAGTTCGAACAAAGACTTCATGACATCAAAGAAAGGAAGGAGATCAAACAGTTGAAGGACCCACGAAGAAAAAATTGCTGGTGAATGAAAGAGTCCCTAGTTAAGAGGGAGCTCTGACTGGTCCTTGATCAAGAGGGAGTTTTGGATCACCCTTGATTACAAAGGAGTGACAATTGTGTTTTTTTCATGTTATGTATCATGCACTAGACCAGGACTAACAATTGTAAGTCTAGATGAAGGCCATGAATGGAAATGTAGACACAAGATAGACACAACATTCTTGTCTTCACTTGGGTAGAAGGAATGGGAGGATTGGGTAATCATTTGGCATTCGATACTCTTTGAGGATGTGTAGGGCATCTAAGATAAGAGTAGGCCAGAGGATCAATATTCTTTGAGGACTGGGAATCCAAGACAAGAATAGTCCTACAAGGTCATACTCAGTGAACACCCAGGTGGGTGTGTACCCTAATAGACAATGATAAATGTGTCTATAATCGTTTGTCTTGCTGCCATTGTGCTATGATCTATTGAGAGATAGAGCTGTTAGTCAAGGCCTTGCTATGTGACAATGTTGGTTATAATGATGCTCTACAGATGGATTACTAGTTCGACTCTGCTTATGAGATCTCTTAAGTATTGAGAATAGCCTTGTACCATTTAATGAATACCTCCCTAGTTAAGAGGGAGCGTTGAAGAAAATGTAACTAGGTTCGGTTTTCATTATGACTTGTAATTATAATATTATGAATTCCTTGCATCATGGGTTTCATGAGCAAGATGTGATTACCCTAGGTCAAAGACTTCTTCTTGATGTATTTAGGTTTTTATTTTCATCATAAATATTATAATAGTCATAAGATCAAAGGTTTACACTCCAAGAACAAGTGTCACTATCCTCATGCAAATCCGCTCTACAAAGATGCTATAATCTCCTTGATGATATGCTGGCCTAAATTCAAGGCATTCCTGTCAGCTCAAGGTACTATCCTTGACCCATATATATAAGGTGTGACGTGAAGTCTAAAGCAACAAGTCTTCGGATCATTCATTACAGTCAACGAAGATTGTATGCATACACAGTGATATCTTGGTGAAGTAATCAAGGGTAATATCAAACTCTCGGAAGTCTATCTCGGAGGTCTATATCTAAACAGTGATAACTCTCGGAAGTCTGCAGATCAGTTCGTGTTACAGTCAATGAAGAAAAGGAACGCATACACAGTGAGCAAGGTAAATATCTCGGAAGTCTGCGGATCAGTTCACATTACAGTGAACGAAGAAAAGGAACGCTTACACAGTGAGCGTGGTAAATATCTCGGAAGTCTGTCTACAATATACATACAGTATGTCAAAGTCTCTCGGAAGTCTATAAGCTGTGATAGCTCTCAGAAGAAGGACTTTCTATACGCTGTGATAGCTCTCGGAAGGACTGTATATATATATACACACACACACACACACACAGTGTCTGCTCTCTGTGGTGGCATATCTAATCAGTATCATAACCAACAAGAGTATGGAAGTCTGTCTCAAGACATCAATATAAACGAAGAACTGTGACAACCGAGAAAAGAAGTAATCAAATATAGTGACTGGACAACAAGGACATATGGAGAAGGAGTACTGTGAATTGCGGACTAAACAGAGCAGAGGATAGTGACAAACGTCTTGGAGGTAACCTGGTGTCTCTTTTGTCAAGAGTCTTGGTATTCATCATCTAAATATCTATAAGAAGAGATTGAAGGGTTTTCCTCTCAAGAGGAGAGGTTTTAGCCCTGGCAGAGAACCATCATCTTGTGTTCTTGTTTATGTTTTGATAGCAGTTTGTTGAAGTACACACACATGCATTAATAAGAGAACAAGAAGATTAAGCTAACAAGGACAAATTGTAAAAAGACTTCACAAATTGTTATCAAGTAACGAAGAACAAATCAATCCATGTTGCTCTGAAAAACAAATCAAATTGCTCATATCTGGTACCGGCTCACACGACTTACTGAAGCATACTATCAGGAGCATAAGTTCTTTTTTTTCTTGTTCATATAAGACATCAAGTGTCAGAGCAAAAATATATATCATAAAGAAAAGAATAATACCATATTCACCTTTTCTCCCTCTTATACAAGGAGGCAACAATCACAAGCCTAAGCTTGTCTCATATAACAACATTATGTCTTTGTCTCATCTATGACCAGACTGTCTAACTTAGATTGCATACAAGGATCCATCAGTAATAATAATTCATCGATGCAATCCAACATACCCTAAAAATGCTTCTATACAAGAGGTGGATCCTGGTGCTGCAAGGGATAAATCGGTGCTACCATCAAAGAACTGTTAGCTCAATAACAACAGATGTTCTTTGTTTTATTCTACAATCATGGAACTTCTAATCATCCACCACAAAGAAATAGAAGGTGTTGGGATCTCATCAAGAATCTCTCCCACTGAATCGGAAGCTTCTTCACTCGTCATCGAACAAGACATCAACCTGTCATGTAAAAACAATCATATCACAAAGTCAAATTATATCAGGTTCCCATATATACATATCAAGTTATCTAGAGTATATACAAGACTTTTTCACAACTTCGTTTGTGAACAAGTTACATTGATAAAACAACAACTGTCATCAGCGACCTCATCATACTGTTAGTATAAAGTTTAAACACTGCCACTGAACATATACCAATGCTGCTCTGCCATACTAACTGTTACGAGACTACCATCTTTAGATTAAAACACACTGACTTATATGGACCGAAGGCTGTTGTCATATCCCATCTACTCATCTATCATAAGATTATGTATTTGAGTTTGTCTTCAGCTTCAATAAATATATCAATACTGTTCTGAGGGACTATGTGTAGAGCAGAAGAATCATATATATATATATATATATCTGATGTTGGGGAACCAAACCATATCAAGGCGAGCCATATAGGGATCATACTGTGCCGAGAGACTACAAGCCACTAAAAAGAAGATGTATGTCAAGCCTAATATGCCGAATCATTGAGATCAGATGAGCCAAGACTATGATGCCAAGACTGAGACATACTGTGTTATGATGTAATATGCTTGTGATAGGCTTAAGCGACCAAACCATGGGACATTCCACCGTTCACTGTAGAGAGAACCAGATGAGGGATGCAAATCTACCAATGAATATGAGAGACTGATCAAAATGAGCCACCGATACTTGAATCAATCCACTCAATAGGTATGATGGGGTGCAAGTCATAAGCCATTCTGTATTGTCTTGTGTGAGCCATACATGTCAATAGTCTAGACTCTAGAATTATCAAAATCAATATTTCTGCCCTTGCTTTATCTTAGACAGGTCAGATGCTTGCCAAATATCAGAGATCATATCACTTGTACCAGAGATCAAGCTTACTCTCATATATGCATGCATTTGACATATCTTAAGGCTTAGTTTGCCTCGTAATATTTAGATACCTTTATCAATTTGTAGCATTCAGATATTGCTCTAGATTCCTCTTTCCTGTACCACCTTTCTTCCTGAAGTTTATTCTTTCTGAAACCTGATGATTCTCAGAATCTCCTTCATCACATGCTGATTCAAGAGGTTAGTACACAAATTAAATATTTTATGCAGGACAATAATTTAAGAATGATAAATCTTAAACAAGATTATTGTCATCAAATAAATAGTTTGAAAATACTTATCTTTTATGAAGAATGCAGGAAGCCATCTGCTCCCTTTCGCTTCCGACCTTCAAGGGACATATGTCAACTTCAATTTCTAGAAAGAATCCAACCTGACCTTCTGATCTCACCAACAACCAAGACCTACTCATTAAAGAGTTCAACAAGATTATACCCTCAGTTAGGGTTTCTTTGAATTTGAAAATAGATGAATATAAATAATTCAAGGGCTGCTCCCCGAGCCCATCTCATGTTAGGCCTTACTTTAAGGGGTTCCTCCTAGGGCTTCTTACTGAAAAGAATACAGGAAACCTCTCAAAGACCTAGCCTAGACTGAAAGATAAAGATTTCCCTAGGGTTTTCTTCAAACCGTAACCTTCTTTTAGGTCTCTACCATTTGTTCTTACTCAATTGTGTCTACTTGGGGTGATCTCCATGGCTTTTCTTCAACGTGTCTTTGATGCCATGTGAATTTTCCTTCAGCCTATATTGTTCTTTGCTTTAGATAAATCACATTTACCAATTTATTCATCTTCCATATTACATTCACCCCATGACATCATAACTGTTGAGAAATCTGTAGGGCAATGATTAGAGTGATTTCTCTTTACTTGATAACTGCTTGTGATGTATTTTTACTTATTAGCTTTGTTACTTATTATTATGTGTATGTATCATCAAACAACTACCAAAACAAGAAGAACAAGAACACAAAGTATAGGCTGCAAGCCAGGGCCAAAACCTCTCCGCTTGAGAGGAAAACCCGCAAATCTCTTCTCTTCCTTATAGATTCTTTAATTGACGAATTCCAAGACTTTAAGACTAAACCCAATACCCTTCAAGACCAAGACCAACCTCTCCGGATGATGTGCTAAACTTGATCCAGTCAAACCCAATCAAATCTCTTCCAGTAACACTTCTTCGACCTCCAGCTGCAGAATTTCGACCTCCACTGCAGATTTGAAATTTTTGGCCCTCCACCAGTTGTTGCTACCACACATGTGAGCCTCGATTTGCTTTCTGAGCCTTCCTTTGACCTTTGCTTGCCTTTTTTTAACTTTTGGAGCTTGAAGATGACCCTTGGTGACCTTCGCTTGACCTTCTTTCCTTCTTTTCTCCAAGATCGAACTTGTAGATAGAAACCCTAGATTTGCTGCAAAAACCAATGTTGCACGACTCGTACTCGTATAAGACTCGTTGACTCGTGTAAGACTCATGAATGACCTGTATAAGACTTGTCAAAATACAAAAAAAACTTAAAACATGGTAAATTTTATGCACAAAAAAAAAACTGATGACAATTCCAATCCTTATAAGTTATAAAAAGTAAAATATATGCAATAATTCATAACATCATCTCCTATCTATAAAATTACAACATAACATATTTGATTTTTGTAAGCAAACATTTAGATATCGAATAAGAAAAGGGCTCATGATTCCATAGTTAAAATAAAAAATGTCAGTGAGTTCAAAATTTAAATACATATGTCGTAAATGATAAATAATTGTCCTGTAGCAATCTCGAGTCTCATCACTCATGGACGACTATGCCTACAATAAGCCCTCATGGAGCTAGTGCTAACATCGAAAGGCTAAAGCAACTACGGGGCAGGTGTATTTGGAGTCTCCATTTGAGATGGAAAGCTAGAGAGATCCTCAGTCTCTTCATCAGGCCAACTGAAATCAGGGGACTCCTCCTCCACAACCGAATCAGACTCTATATCAATAGTATCCAATAAAATTGGATCTGTATCCTTTGGTTGCACTTGTTTTGTGAGCATTCGAAGGTTGTAGTAGATGAAA
>APFE031188069.1:0-16658 GCA_000404065.3 Pinus taeda
TGTTCAAAAATGCTGTAAATGTTTCAAATTTTAAGAGAAAAATAATTTTAGATCTTGGTCATTAACGATGATCGTTTTAAATCTGCAATCTCTTGCATGATAGAGTTTTGGGTGTTTATATTGATTATTCATGATTGTCATTATTTGTCACATATTGAAAATTGTTCTGGATAACTTGTTTTATTTAGTTGATGGTTAATTCAAATATTAAAAGCACTGGTCTATAATTATTTATATCTTGTGGTCGTGTCTTGATTACATTAGCATTCAATCTATTCATCTGAGTTAATCAAGGTTCATTTATCAAGTTGTCCGTCATTAAAATCTCCTAGAGTTTGTTTTTCACAGGGTATCTTCATCCGTTTACCTAGGGACTACCCCCCTTGACTTGCCTAGGAGAGAGTCTAAATAGAGTGAGTAAGGATCAAGAGTGACAACCCTTACTCTGAGCATTGTCACTGTGCCTAGACACTTTGCGCGACAACATTTTTGGCGCCGTTGTGGGGATAGAGTTTTTTTTGTCCTTGGTCCTCATAACATTCATCTTTCATCTTTCTCATCTCTCATTCGAGCCGACAAAGTCAACACTCTTTGGTACATCTCAACTTTTCCGCCATTCATTAGCCTGCCAAGCGGCACAACATTTCCTGGCATCATTTGATCTTTTCATTGCCTTATCTTTTTTCATCTCATTTATCGTTTCATCTGCACTTTTAGAACCTGGACATTTCGGTTCGTTTCTTGTTTGGGTGGCGACTCCACTTCTTTCATTTATTATTTCTCAGACAAGAAGCCCTCCTCTATATCCAGTTGTTTTTGCCTTTTCTATAGCTAGACTCATGTTCAAGTGGCGACTCCACTTCTTTCATTTCTTACAAGAATTTCTACTAGAAGCTCGCTTCTTGTAGATCCCTTGATTTTCTTGAGTAAGGGTCTTTCTCTATCATCCATTTGGTCCCTCATTATTTCTTCAAGCAATTCATCATGGATGATTTGTTTACCCCGTGTCGTTTTACTGATCTTCTCCATGATATTCCAGAAGTGGCCATTCATAAATTGTCTTTGTTGTCAGGTGGTGATTTAGTTGCTATTAGAAAGCATCTATGCAGGTTTACACATACAATACTCAGATATTGTCGATCTCGCCAATATGATCATGAACATGTCAAAATGCGTCTATTTGCCTTTTTTTTAGAGGGTGATGCTTTGAATTGGTTTAATAATTGTCCTGATGATTCTTTCGCTTCTTTACAAGACATCGTCAACGCTTTTAAAAATAGATATGGTTATCAAGATAGCTCGCCTTGTGCCCCCAAAATTATGCAACAGAATGAAAGTGATCTTGTGAAGGATCCAACTATTGATGAAAGATTTCAAGACAATTCTCCATATCGGAATTTGCCATCCACTTGCACCGTTACAGATCAAATCCATGACAATGGGAAGACAGGGACAAGTTGTCAAATCAGTGTCGACAATGAAAGGGAAAATGATAAGAAAATTATAGAAGAACTAATGCCGCTGGTAAAAAATATGGAGCTTAATCAAGAAAAATTTGTAACTGATTACATCAAGGATATGAGAACTTTATACACCCACCTGGGAAAACATGATAAGGAAATGGAAACCATGAAAGCTAATCATGTCAGAGAAATTAAATCTATGCAAAGCGAGTTTTTAACTATGGATGAAGAAATGACCATCATGAGATTCGATTATAATAATCAGTTGGCTACCATGCAAACAAATCATAAGAAAGAGATAAATTATATGCAAAATTGTTTCATGGGCATGAAAACAGATAATGACAAAGTAATAAAAGATATGGAAGCTAGTCAGCTATGTTCTCAGAGTAAGTTATTGAGCATGGAGGAAGACCATGCCAAGGAAGTCGGTGCTATGAAGGTTGAATACTCTAACTAGATGGATGCCATAACCATACAGGTACAGAAACTTCAACATCAGTTAGAGGATGAAAGAAACAAGGAAATGTCAATAGATCATAAGCCTCCCTATCTGCTGCAGCAAGCTCTATCTTATTATGAGGAGGTCATTTGTTCCATTGAAAAGTGGTTAATTGAAGGTGACCTGGACAAAATTGAAATTGATAAGAATTAGGTGGACGCTCACATGGTTAATCCACCAGTCATAGAAGATCAAGTTATAACTCATGACACCTGTGAGACTGATCCATTATTCTTGACAGAGCAGATGTAGAATGAAGAGAGACATATCATGCATATCTTACTTCATCTGAGAGTTTTGAAACAGAATGTTCCACATCGTCAGTGATATAGCTTGCCACAAAGAAAAAACGCAAGAGAAAGAAAATGAGAAAGCGATTTGATGCATCAGATGGCCGCGAGGAATTTGATTTT
The DNA here is from genome assembly GCA_000404065.3 of Pinus taeda. Lineage (NCBI taxonomy): Eukaryota > Viridiplantae > Streptophyta > Pinopsida > Pinales > Pinaceae > Pinus > Pinus taeda. The sequence goes on from APFE031188069.1 coordinate 2,379, forward strand.
CGGATAGGAAAAAGTCCTACCGTATGCAGGATTGGACATGGCACATCCGAGAAATAGCTGACGGACTTGCCTGAAAGTAGACAAATGCTCAATATGCACTATATTGAATGTATTTGATGCCATGGGGCATCTTTATATTGTATTTCTAACCTTATGCCCTGTTATTTCAGTATTTCATTTTGTAGTTAGATTTGGTTTTTCATGTTGTTAGACTAGTTAATAAATGAAGAGCTTATATCTTTCCTGTGCTTAACAATATATGATGATTTTTGGATGGACGCAGATTCTGGATTCTCACATTCCTCCAGTGCAGCAACGTGTCTCCAAGTAGAGCCAGATGTTGACCGCTACATGTCAACGACTCATAGCAGTACACCCCCTTTTTTTCGGAAAAGGGATAGTGTCTGATCGATGTGTTCCTGCCATCCAGCTATCATCATCAGTCTGAGGATTATCTTATAATGTAAACCCAGTGTGCATGTGTATAATGAAAATAATCTTAGCAAATTCGTGTCGTGTATGTAATCATCTAGGTAAACCTACTTTTCTGGTGACGATCTACATTCCGGGAGGTTTTTTGTCTCACCGATCCATTCTTGGATGGTTGATAGAGTTTTCCTTCAACCTTACCCCAAAGCCGGAGTGGATTTTGTCAGTGGGATCTTAGGAGAGTCCTAGTGTTCTAAATCAAGTCTATGTAAAAGTGATTTGGGAATAATCCTAACTATTTGGTTAGGTTATTATATTACAATTTGCTTGATTTGCTAGATTATATTTGTGTCGCAGATTTGAGTAGTCTGTGAGGGTCCTTTTCATATGAGTTTCCCCCCCTTGAGATGTAAAAAATGTGAAAATCATGATGTAAAGTGTCATGAGGGTCGGAAAAATAATTTATCCCCTCATAGGTTAATTAATTAAAATTTCTGGCCAAAATTAATTAAAGTCCCAAGCCAAAAAATTTATTAATTCTAAGTCCGAGGTAGATTTAAATTCTCCAGGGCAAAATTCGTCGGTCCTTAAAAAATTAAATTTTAAGAGGTCCAGGGACTAAGGTAAATTAATTATTTTGCTAGATTTTAAGCCTTTGGCCCCTAGGGTTAAGTCAAAGTCAAAATTTTGAGGAAGTTAATTCAAAAATTTAATTTTTGAATTAATTAAAATTCATTTAATTGAAAAGTTCGAGTTTCCTCAATAAATTAAAATTTCGATGGACGAGATTAAAAGAAATTTTAATCTTCATCAACGGTCGAGATTGCTTTGACGAAGATCACTCGAACTAGCCGTTGGAGGATTTATCTTTAAATAGGTCATTTTGTCAGTCAGGGATCATCCGATCTTTTGATCGTGTACTAAGCAAAAATCTCTCTTGTAATCTTTTTTATGTGCAATAAAGAAAGACTTTGGGGTTAATTTCTGTTGGTGTTACTCTTTGTAAAAATATCGTAAGATATGCCATTTTCATGTGTAGGTTTCTTTTTAGCCATTGGTGATAGCTTTCTGAAGAGTGATTTGAGTACAGGAATATTGTTCAGTCACTGGGGTTTGAATGATAATTTAAGTTTTGAATATAATAGCAGGTCTCTATTAAATCTGAATTTTATTATCGTTTTCTCGCTCTATGTTGACGGTTGAATTGAGTTTTGCAGGAAAATCCTTGATTATTAGATCATCGGGCGTTCGGGGAAGTTCTCGGCTGACTCCCAATCCGTGTTTTCTGAAGAGCCCAGTTTAAATTTTATCTCGGGCTTATCATATGATATTTTTTTATGGGTGATGCATGAAGGGTTTCGAGCTCGGTACCTCCTTTAAAAAATCCAGAAAATTTGATTTTTTTTGTTGTGCTGAATTGTTAGATCTGGCTGTTGAGAGCCTCAGATCATCAGATCGGGGAGCGGAGTCGGACTCACACTCCCTAGATCTGATAGATCTTCCATTTATGTACATAGATCTGTAAAATTATTTTCGGTTTTCTAACTTGGGTTTTTCTGGGTTTTAGTTTGTTTGGGTCTTTGTATATATCGTTTGGGTGTTTCTTGTTGTCCTATAGTTGCAGATTTGAAGCTGAAAACTGTGTAGAGTCTAGATCTAGGCCTTGGAGAGTAAGATCTGGATCTCTGTGGTTCATCAACATCATTTTTTTCAGGGATCATATCCGGATTTGCAATCCAAAGGTTTAGATTAATTTAAATTTAGATCTAGAAATTTCGTGAAGGTTTCAAGGTTAAATCTGAAGCAGGTTGATTCAATTTTTTTTTTCAAGACTTCTGGAAATTTTTTTGGTGGTTCTGGTGAGAATTATGGGCCAATATTTTACAGATTGACTGGCTTCCTGGTGGGGTTTGCTGTGCATTTTTGATTTTTTTAGGGCACTTGCTTCCATTTATCAAATCTGTGTCTGCATCTGCGGCTCCCATCACCAAACCCTCGCTGTCTCAGTAATTATCATCTCTGCATATTGACTAGCATTCTCCCGCTGCCTGAGCCTGCATATCTCACCATCCTCCATATGCTGCCCAGCTTTCCAACCCCGTGGATCTCATCCCCACTGCCCTCGATACGCAGCATCCACCTTCGTGTGAGCTTCCCCCAGCCTGTAAAAACCAACCCTCCATCGCAGCTCTACTCCATACGTTGCCCAACTGCTAGCCTTTTACGCAGTTCCCTGCACCTTCCCTTGGCCTCAGCTCCATCGAACCCTCAGTCTCCCCTCTGTCCAAGCAGCTATATCTCTGCGTGTTTCCAGTGTTTCCCCATACGCATTCTCTTATCTCCTCGCAGACTTGCTTCATTTCCACGCATTTCCTGTCGCTGTCTGCACCTTCTATTACTGCGGCTTCCTCTCCCTAATCCGCAGCAATCCATAGCCATCCCTGTCGAGCTGTTGTCCCCCACGTCCTAGAATCTCCCCGCGGTTAACCCTCAAATTGAACCCTTTCCGCCGTTGCATTTCTTTCTCCCGCATACAATCAACAAATGTTCGACCTTTTGTTATAGATTTGGCTTTTAGTTTTTTGTGTAGGGTTAGATTTGATATGTCTTTTTTAAATTTTATCTATTTTTATTATTTTTCTTTAGTCAAGTTATTTCCCTTGTATAAATCCACTTTCATAATTTTTATTTTATTTTATTTTTTTTTTCGGTATAGACTTTAGATTCATTAAAAAAAAAAATCGATTTCATTTTGGCTTTTATTTTTTTTTAGTTTCGATTTCATTTCATTTTCTTTTTTATTTAAAATTTTTGAATTTTGATTTTATTTTCACTTTTTATTTTAAGTTGATTTCATTTATTTTCAAAAACTTAAAAAAAATTAAAAAAATCCTAAATTAAAAAAAACAAAAAAAAATAAAAAAAAAAAAATTAAAACTTAAAAAATTCTAAAAATTATAAATGAAATAAACAGAATAAATTAAAGGATTTGCGCTTAGACATCAAAAGTTTTAATGTGGCTCATGGCGCATTAAAAATTTCGATATTTTAACCCTTTGATTTGTTTTTCAACTTAAATTAAGTTCCCAAGGAATAATTAAAATATTAAATCTAAAGTTCCTTAGTGTTAGCTGGTGATCAGACACATTTTAATGATTTTTCTATGGTCAAAAATGCTATAAATGTTTCAAATTTTAAGAGAAAAATAATTTTAGATCTTGGTCATTAACGATAGTCATTTTAAATTTGGAATCTCTTGCATGATAGAGTTTTGGGTGTTTATATTGATTATTCATGATTGTCATTATTCGTCACATATTGAAAATTGTTCTGGATAACTTGTTTTATTTAGTTGATGGTTAATTCAAATATTAAAGGCACTGTTCTATAATTATTTACATTTTTGGTTGTCTTGATTACATTAACGTTCAATCTATTCATCTGAGTTAATCAAGGTTCATTCATCAAGTTGTCCATCGTTAAAATCTCCTAGAGTCTGTTTTTCACAGGCTATCTTCATCCATTTACCTAGGTACTACCCCCTTTGACTTGCCTAGGAGAGGGTCTAAACGGAGTGAGTAAGGATCAAGAGTGATAGCCTTTCCTCTGAGCGTTGTTGCGGTGCCTAGACACTTTACGTGACAACTCTGCCTTTTAGTGCCATTGGAGATTCTAGTTGTAATCTATACAACCAATTACTTTTGATCTCGATCTACACTTTCTTTTTCCAGCTTGGGTGTTTGACATATACCTTTTCCTTGATGAAGTAAACGTCATAGCCTTTGCCTTGTAGTTGTGAGACGGAAAGTAGGTTCATCCCCAATCCTGGTACATGCAGCACATTTGTGGCACGGAACTGTTCTCCTAATTCTGTCTGAAAAAATATGGTACCCTTTCCTACTGGAGTACACTTTGCCTTGTTTCCCATGGTGATCTGAAAATTCATCTTCTCTTATTGATATTCTGAGAAACACTCCTTGATTCCTGTCATATGCCATGAGGCTCCACTGTCTATATACCACACTTCTGATGATGCCGCACTTGTCATGTATGCCACTTCTTCTTCCAACCTGGAAGCCAACATAGAGAAATCAAAATCTCTCTCTCTTGTGCAATCTTCTGAAAATCTGTGCGAGTCCCCTAAGGTGGATGCCTCTGCATCGTGGTCTCGACCCATAACTGATTTTCCCTTTCTGTCTCTGCTTACTTCCTCTGGTACCATGTGAAAATTCTATCACTGTAGCAACTGATTTATTTTTCCTACTTATTTCATCATAAGTTATTCATGAAATTACTTCAACAAACATTAAAATAAATACTACTGCAGCTATCACATCGTAATACAGAAACAAACATATGCACACATTGACACAGTTATTTTGGACTAATGTCCCTGGAAAAACCCAATGTAGGAAAACCGGTGTAGCAAGGGAGGATTTTATTATTCAACAATTTTCTAGTACAACAGGGCGTCAAACTGGCTTACCCACAGACAAACAAATTTCCAACACTTCTTCTGAACCCAGCGTAGGTCCTACTAACCACTGCGTCAGCCTGAAACCCTCTGCGTCAGCCTATTGAGGCTTTGCGTCAGCCTACTCAGGCTCTGTGCAGCGTCTTTGGCTTTCTGCATTAGTCCTACAACCTCTGCGTGGATGACACAGGCCCTTCTGGCTCTGCGCTGGCTCTGCTGCCTCTGCATGGCTTCCTCTGGTTCTGCATTTGTCTCTTCTGCCTCTGTGTTGATCTCCCATCTCTCTGTTTTGTATTTTCTACCTCATGACTGCTCTCCAGACCACTGGTTAAATTTCTTAGCAAACCCCGCTCCAGAAATTGAACTGACTGGTCTCCCTCAGTGTGTTCTCCAAGTGACCCTCAAACCTCCTCTTATACTTTTCCTGTTGACATATCAACGGTTGAGATTAAGTCCCGAATCAACGACTAAGATTAGATCTGGCTTGATCCATGTCTTTTGGACCATTCTAACACAGATTCATATTTTTTTTTTTCTTGGTAACATCTATTTCTATTAACTGGTAAACAAAATATTTTTACATGAGGTGGCGGCTGCAAGGGCAGGAGCCCGCAAGCCTTGTACATTACAAAACTGCCCCATTACTGTAGAAACCGGGGAGACTCAAAAAACATACAACCAATTCTGTTGGCTTTACAAACATGCCGAGAGAGATAGAACAGAAGATAAGCACAGAAACAGAGCTGAGAACCCGGGTCCAAGAACCGAACATACGCCGTGGCGAGGAGAGACCCAAAACTGGGCAGTGCTTCTGGAGCATCCACCAGAGAGCCAAAAAGAGCGACCCAAAGTACCAATTATTCATTTTTCCTCGTCCCCCTGTGTCTCCTCGGCCTGCAGACACGCGTCGTCCTGACTGAGCAATTTTTTGTCACCTAACACGTTGCCCTCCTGCATCTTGTCGGTGGTACCAGCCTCGGGGTCCATTGCAAAATTAACACAGTCAACCAGGGGAGGGATTAAGGGTGGTGAATCGACTTGGATAACCGGTTCAACCTCCCTTTTAATATCCATGGCATTCTTAGCAGAGGAGCGCTCACTACTGTGAGAGGAAATGGGGTTAATGCAAGAAATAGGGGGTACCTGGTTAACTTCTTCAGACATGAGGATGGTAATCTGGGCTGAAATCAGAGGGCGGTTCAGATTACTTTGAAATTTAAAATGAGTGGACTGAAAGGCACTGTTTGGAATCGGATGGCGAGAGGGATTGCTGGGAGGAGGATCCTCAGGGGAGGAAGTGAGATTAATAGTTGTGAGCAACGGGTTGGGTTGAGGGCGAGCGGAGGGACGCTTGCTGCTGCCAGGTCGTTCACCCGAGCGGGTGCGTTTCCCTGGTCGCTTCATAATGCTAACAGTCACCGAAAACTCAACAGAGCCAATACTAAACCCAGAATGATGCCTCAAATGAACCGAAGGCACAGAACCGAACCGAGAAGCAGAGCAAAACACGGAAGAAGCACAGAACCGAGAGACAGAGCAAATATAACTTATGTGACAGCGAATAAACCACTTACCCCAGGCCACCGAAGGGTTTCCAGTGCGCAACACGTAGGTAGAATGGAGGCGTTGCAGATTCGAACCTGAACAGGCTCGAATTTCCCCTCTGAAACCAGACGCCCTCTCACATTCGCAATCAGTCCTCAGAACAAACTGAACTGACGAAGTGGAAATATCACCAGGAGACTCCATGTAAATAAGTAACAACAGGCTGCGTCGGGCTTCAGCCTTCATTAATGGCGCCGTCCTGCTCCGGCCGATGGCCATAAAAACATTCCTCCCTCCTCCAGTCGAGACCTGGGGCTCCACGCTGCAGAGCAGGTGGCAATACGAGGGGTGGTAATGCTGCATGAATGCCATTTATGGAAGGAGGATCACCCGGATCCGGGAAACACAGATTCATATTAATACACATTAATATTTTATTTTTCCCAAGTTTAGACTTAAGGACTTCATTAAAAATATTAATTATTTTAATATCTCCTGATCTATTTAGAATCTGCCCAAACCCTTTTTGGTATTGGAGATCTCATGTGCCCCAATCTCTCCACCAAATTTTGTAGCTAGAGCACATCCGATGCTGCCCCAAGTCAACAGCTAATTTGTCACAAGATTCCTTGTCACACAGTGATCCTTCGTCCTTCCTATAGCTTGTATTTCGCAGACTTAGTAGTCTTTCTCTAACTCAGATCTTAGTCATAAAGTTCCTTCATCAACTCTCGCATCATAGGCATTATCAAGTCGCATGTCACCACAAAAATTAGACTTGGTGGCTTGCACATTTCCTCAGCAATTCACATCTTTAGGTTATAAGTCACAGAGAAATTCACATTTCTTTGCCATAGGGACTTGCACTTTATGCCACATAAACTCACTTTTTTATGCCACAGACACTCGCACTTTCTTGCCTTTTTCAAAGAGGATTAACGCCAATTTATAGTTGTTCATAACTGTGAAGGGACACATCTGTTTAGCAGGCCGACTTGATCGTCTGGAGGGCCGACTTGGCCTTGTGGAGAACTATTTGATTCTAAGTTTTTTCTTTACAAAGAGTCCAAATGGACTTGTTACCGCTCAGACTAGCAGGGGTCCTAAGAGGGGATCCTATAAAGCAACTACAAGGTTAAGGGGCAACAATGGAGTGATAGCCCAATGTCACCTCGGCTATGGGTCCCTGCTCTTTACAGACTTTCACCGATGGGAGGAGACTCGGTATAAGAGGAATCACAATTACAAATGGATAAATGATCGGATAAGGAGAGATTCCTAAAGCCTATCACAAGAGAGACTCTATTAAATAGCTTACTTGCTTGAGAAGCAAAGTGATGTGCTCTCTAAGAAGGGCTATGAGGATACCTTGGCGTAGGGTTGGAGGATATGCCTTGACAAGGGGCTTTCTAGACTTAAGGATCGTTACGGAGAAATGGATTCTATGTAGTCCTTGTGGAATTTGAGTTATAAAGTTGCGGGACCACAAAGAATCCGGGTGGACCCAAACTAGGTCAAGGGCATGGAGTTGATCGACTAAAGAGGGGCTTGACCTAATTAGGGAAGAGAATAGGATCAAATAACAAATTTTCTTTTGAAATTTGAATGCAATGATCCAAGTGAGGACACTAACCCAAAATCAATCTAGGGAGAGAAATGATCCTCGAGCTAGGGCTTGTGATATCTCGGGATTCCACCATCGGATTGTGCTCAAATTTGGAGGGCCCATTGAGAAGACCCCAACACAGTTGTGGACCAATTTTCAAGATTTTTGGATGGTTACAAAAGATTTCGTGTGATGCCCTAGGAGACCTTCTTGGGTTAGGTCTAGAATTGGGAAAAGTGGAGAAAATAGAGGGAAATTTGATCACCGAAGGGATACGAGGATTAATGCCTTATTGTTTGGGCCTAATGCAGTCAAGATACACAGATCGAGAATTTTCGTGTACTAACGAGCCCTAATTGATCTTTGCTAGCCTCTCCAAGGGAAACTATTAGGTCAATAGGGATTTATACTTCAAATTTGCCAAAGAGATGAAGTTTCGAGGACTTTCAACCTAAGAGGTGCCTCTAGGAACATTCATCCACTCTCTTCATGTACAACGCATGCATTAAATCACTTATTCAAGGTTCCCAGAAGAATTTCGCATTTACTTTAACCCATACAAGAACAATGATAATCATAACATGTAGTAACCCAGTAAAATAACAAGAATAACATCAAAATTCGACTTACATGAGAGAGAGAGTATAACCATTCATCAAATTTGCATTGGAAAGAAGTTCCAAAGACTAACGAAAATCCAAACATCATAGTGCATCAAGAAAGATCCAAAAAGTTTACCTAGCAAAAAGTGTGAAAATCTCACATGATATACTAATCCAATCCAAGTGATGATGAGAGAATAAATCGCCTCTCATCTATTTATACAATCTCTAATGAATTTGATTTAGCTAATTTGGCCTAATTAAGCCCTAAATAATAAAATAATGTGCTATAATAACACTCAGTGACAAGCCCACCGAGATAGCTCAATAACATAAGAATAAGCCTCTCAAGAGGGCAAAATGATCAATATAATGAGTCGTTGGGCGTTTGAGGAGGCCTAATGAAGTCCAAGGGGTGCCATGATGTGAAAATGGACTCCAAACATAGTGGACAAGGGGTTGGCCCCTTGCTTTCCAAGCAAGAACCTGTCGTGCTCCCCAGTGGGTGTGGGGGCACAAGGACATTCTCATGGGTCTCCAAGTGGATTGAAAATGCTTGTAGACCATTCGTAAGGGCTAGGATGATGACATAAGCCCTCCCTCCGCAGTGTGAGACATCTTATGGACTGGAACATCTGCCAAGTGTATGGTGCAAGGGTGGAGTCGACTAGGCAGAGTGAACTAGGTTCATCATCCTCATCCAATAGGTGGAACACGAGCAATCAAAGATTGGTGCTGGGGATCCATGAAGTAATATTTACTATGGTGGAGGCCCATGGCTCTCAACGTTCACCCTACAAGTGCCCATGTGGCCCTCTAGAGGTCTAGGACCTCGTATAGGGAGGCCAAACCCCCAAATGGAAATCCACCTGCAATCCTACATAAGATCCAATGCGTCCCCTTGCCCTCCAATACAACAAAATCATTAGAATAATAAAGTAAAAGAGTTTACAAATCAAGGAATCAATAAGGCACTTCATGGTGGCATGCCCTTCCATAGTGGGCTTTGGCATGTACAAGTGTCTCCAAGCTTAATAAGGGGGTTAACCAAGCACCCTATTAAGTGGTTTCACCCTTTAAAGGGGGTGACATGTCCACGGTACATCCATCAAATGGAAGGTGTGAAGTGATATAATAATGGAACAAAGTGGGGTCAAGGGAAGAATCTGGGCCACATGTTGTCAGACAAAGGGATAGCTATAATATGGGAAGCCCACACTTGGGTATACGAGTGTAGGAGGGAGCACTCATGGTACATAAGTTACCTCGACCTTTGTTTTTCCACCCTTCTTCATATGACGTTTGCCTTTTATTGATTTTTCCTTGTAACTGCTCGGGTTTCCAAGGGATGAGAGCATGATGTGTGTTATATAGTAGTAGTTACCCCCTTTTAAGTTGGGGCATTTCATTGCTCACCAGGAGTTGGGACAGTCATGGGTTCCTTAATGTGGAGGTGGCTCATTTAGGGCCCATAGGAACCAGGGTGATGGCCATATATAAGGGGTAGACCTTATGCTTGGCTTTTGCCCATGTTGTTGGTTTGATGGGGCTTGACCCAGGTTCAACGTTATCTGTGCCAACCAACAAAACCCTAACTGCTGGCCCTTTCGGCAACAATTTGCGTAGTGTAGGCTACAGTTTTACTCGAAGCAGTATTGGGGGATGACAGAACCAAGTTTCTACATTCAGAGGCATGTGCGATAGGTTCCTGTGGTTCTTAGGGCTTATGTCTACCTTCGCGAACGCTTAACCCTTCCAAACAGACAATCACTGTAAATGTGCTTAACCAACTTCTAGATCTTCGCGAAAGCTCTTAATCATTCATAACATGCATAAATATTATTGATCTACTATTTTCGCGCACCAGATAAGCATTAATTCATATAAATTATAACACAGAGCGAAAATATAGAAACTTGGAGAAGTAAGAAAGAAGGCATAGATGCATCATAATTGGCTCAAAACTGTCTTTATTAAGTATAATCAATTCAGTGTAAACTTCTTTTCGCTGCGCACTCAACTGCAAGGGCCCGCACACTCAGCTTACGGACTTACCAAGGTCTCCACACACTCAGCTGCAGGAGCCTTCCCCTTTCGCCTAAGTACATGAAATAGACCTTTCCTGCCTTAGCTTCTTGCCCAAAACAATGATCTTCTATCTTTGTTACCTCTTAGACTCGCTATGATTCATCTATATATAACATTTGGCTTACAATACCATGGTCCGCAGACCAGGGGCGGGTCTCAAAAACTCCCTATCACTTACCCACCTAAGGGACTAAAGCCCCTTTGACTCATGCTATCTTCGCGCTTCGCTTCCACATTTCACGGAGTCTTTACATTTTATACAAAAATTAACCCAAAATTTGACCAAAACTTAATCCCAGGGAGCCTATCCCGACACACGTGCTAATTTTTTCTGTCCCAAACGTCTTTTGCATTGTGGTACATTTCTTGTTGAGAGTGGCCAAATTATGATTTTTTCTTTTCTTTTTAGCTGCACCAACCTCCGAGGCATTGTTCCAGGTTCAACCCAAGTTGTGGGCAATGGGAGGCTAACCCTGTGTGGACCCACTGGACCCATGTGGACTTGGATGGGAAAATGACGATTGGGGTTAAAATCAGCAGAAAGGGGTGATGCATATGGTGTTGGGAAACATAACCACGCAACCAAAATTAGGATTTCTCATGTAGTGCCAACTCTAAAGCTTGTGGCCAATAAAGGAGATCCCATGGGACTAAGATACAAGGCTAAACACCAAAATCGGGCAGAGGAGACAGGAGCACAAATCTGGCCCACTCTTTCTGTTGAATCCCCCCACCAATCCATGCCAAAAAGTGTCCATGAAATGTAAACAAAATTACTCAAATAAACTAATGAAAAGTCATACCTTTGGGGTCGGGAGGCCCACCTGCAAACATACATTCATAACAGATGGGCGAGGGAACACATGGATGGCTCAGGTGTCGGCGAAAATAGCACATCGAGCTATCTGGTGGCTTGTGGCTGTCAGTTGAAGACCATCTAGGAGAAAAAGAATTCTCCTATGCATACTACCCAGGTAGTGGGTTACAAGACTTTGACTCAATTTCAAATCTTTGAGTTCAACAAATCCTAGAAGCATGAAGAACATGCTTGACCTAGACTTGAGGGTGAAAACCATGCTTAAATAAAATTCTTTTTCTTCTTTTACATGAAATACAAATTAATACAAGTACAAAGATAATTATGAAGACTGATCCTAGTTACTTTTCCAACACTCCATGCAATCTTCCAAACTCAGAAATTATGTAGACTTAGTAGCTTGCGCATTTCCTCAGAAAATTCACATCTTCTTTAGGTTATAAGTCACAAAGAAATTCACATTTCTTTGCCACAGGGACTTGCACTTTATGCCACAAAAACTCTCACTTTTATGCCACAAAACTTGCACTTTTATGCTATAGAAACTTAACGAATTTCTTGCCTTTTTTGAAGAGGTATAACCCCAATTTATATTTGTTGGTCACTGTGAAGGGACACGTTTGTTCAGCAAGCCGACTTGATCATCTAGAGGTCCGACTTGGCCTTGTGTAGGACTATTTGACTCTATTTTTTTTTTCATTTCCTTTTCTTTACAAAGAGTCCAATTGGACTTTGACTCAATAACGAATCCTAGAAGTATGAAGAACATGCTTGACCTAGACTTGAGCATGAAACTCATGCTTAAATTAGATTCTTTTTCTTCTTTTACATCAAATACAAAGATAATTATGAAGACCAATCCTAGCTACTTTTCCAACACTCCATGCAATGTTCCAAAATTGCGTACACCTAAAAAACAACACCGAATTCTTCCCCAAGCAACCTTCTTTCATTGCCTCTCTGATCTCAATTCTCCCCAAAGTTGTGTCCAGGAAATCCATTCAGTGCTCTCCTTGCGACGTTTGAAGCTAGCCGCTTACAACCACCTCATTTTTCTCTTGGGCATTAGATCAGACCTCAAGTTGTTTCCTCTCGGCTTTGCTACGCCTTGTTGAGCTTTGTAGCTTGGATGGTACTTCTAGCCTTGTGTCTTGATTAGAAGGACCTTGATTTGCCTCTTTAGGAGCTTGCATGTGACATGCAGAGTGTGCAAGTGAGTTGCACACATGTGGATGTGTTGCATGTGACATGCATGAGATGTGCATGTAAAGAAAGCTAAATTTATGACTTGCATTTGAGCTAAAGTAAAGAAAGCTAAAGATAGGAAAACTAACTAAAGTTAAGTCACTTATCTTCAGTTAACTTGACCAACTAATTTTGGTTGTCAATCTTAGCCTATGAAAGTTATAAACTGAGCCCAAGTGTTGAGGCTAAGACACACAACAATAACACAAGATTGAGAGAGGCTTCTCAGTGAACGAGTGCTACGTCTGAGGGAGCGTAGAGAGGCCAATGATCAATTTTGTGGTCTATATTTTCTCCGTTAGGCCATTATCCTAGGATGGGACCCCAAGTGAGTTCTATGATTAATTTATTAATGAAGAACTGTTGGTTGGGCAAAAATTCGTTTGTGTATGTGATCTAGATTGAATAATTTTGCTTCTGCTAAATATTTTTGGTTAGGCACTTAGTTGTGTATTCATTCAGTTAATAATTGTTGGGAACCAAATGCCGAGTGCTGGGTTCAGGAAAGTATAACATGGTATCAGAGCCCCAACTATGAATCGACCTTGGAATCACAAGTGTTAGGCTTGTATCGGATTGCAAAAGCCAGGTTGGCTGGGTTCATACAAACGAGAAATTTTTATTAGGGCGGTGTGACCATTTCTTTTTCGTGTCGAAGAATTTTTTTTTACAACCAAAAATATTTTTTACAAGAAAAAAACTGTAAGTAAAAAAATTAAATTAAAAAAGGGTGAAAATGACTATTGGTTAGTGGAGTTTGAGATGACTACTGGGTTGGGTTATGAGGATAGGTTGGATGGGGCAGAAAATTTTAACTCATGGAGAGAGCGAATTGTTTTGTTGTTTGAGGAGCAGGAATTGTGGGACATCATGGAAAAGGTTGTTCCAATTCCTATAGATCCTACGCAGTTGGTTGAGTTTAATAAGAAGAATGTGAACGCCAAGAGAATAATGTTGCACTCCATTAAAGACCATATTATACCTCATGTGACAAGGAAGAAGAATGCCTTTGAGATGTGGGCATCCTTAACCATGTTATACCAGAGTACAAACCAAAACAAAAAGATGGTGTTGAAAGAGAAATTGAGAAATGCCAAGATGTTTGAAATTGACGCAGTTGCATCATATCTAACTAGGATCACCAAGATTAGTGATGACTTGGCAACAACGGGGGAAACTGTTGATAGTGAGGAGTTGGTCAGATCAACTTTAAGTGGCTTTCCTCCGAAATGGGATGTCTTTGTTGATGGGATTTTTGCATAGGAAAATCTGCCCAGTTGGGATAATTGTGGGGTGATTTCGTATAGGAAGAGACAAGGAGACATTCCAAAATTGCAGGCCAATATGATGGTGGGGATAATGAGGAGAATTTTTCTCTTGCTGTAAAGGGAAAAAGTAAAGTAAAGGGAAGTAGGGGATATGCTTTCGTGAAGGACATGAGGAAAGTGAAGTGCTTTGCGTATCATAAGACTGG
>APFE031188078.1:0-10226 GCA_000404065.3 Pinus taeda
GGCTTGGTATGCCAAAATGGATAGCTTTCTTTTAGAAACTGGCTTTTCTAGGTGTCATTCTGACAATACTGTCTACACCAAGAAAGTGGGAAACTAAGTATTTGTGTTGGTGTCTTCTACATCTACCCATCAACCTCTTTTAATAATCTCCAATTAGGACTCCAACGACCAAGATTAAAATTAATCAATGGCTAAGATCATCTCCAAGTCGATCCGAGTGAGTTTCTAGAGGATTCTCACATTTCTCAATTAATTACTATTAATTAACCATTTTTCTTAAGTTAGATTTAGGAAATTTTTAATTATGATCAATTAATATAATTGAGCCATCTCTAGGTGGAATTTCCATAAACGAATTTTGTGTTTTGGAGAAATATTGTGTTTTAGCCTATCCACAAAGTCTCGAGACTAGAACACCATCAGATGCTACAAAAACTAACAAAGGATAACTTGCAGATGGCACAAAACCAGCAAAAGTTGTATGCGGACAAGGGCAGAGTAGAGCGACATTTTGAAGTGGGATACTTGGTTTTCCTGAGATTGCAACCATACAAGCAGTCCACACTGAAACAAAATGGTGCTGAAAAGCTCCAATCTCGCTTCTATGGACCATACAGGGTGATCTGACGAGTTGGATAGGTAGCTTATAAGTTGGAGCTTCCACCAAGAAGCAGGGTGCATAATGTGTTTCATGTCTCTTGCCTAAAAAAGGCATTGGGACAATAGGTGATGGCTGCCACAGAGTTACCACCATTGGATGATGAGGGGCACTTGATCTTGACACCAGAGGCTATTCTACAGGAAAGGGAGAGAAAGTTGAGGAGAAGGGCTATTAGAGAATTCCTTATTAGGTGAAAGGATTTGCCTGAAGAGGATGCCATATCGGAGGGAGAACAAATTCTGCAGCATCCAAAATTACAGTTGCTTGAGGACAAGATACTTTTGGGAGGGGAGGACTATCATGTCCCCAATTAAAAATTTTGTCAAGGAAATTCTCAATTTTGCAATTTTGCAATTAATTTAATATTAGATAAATAAAACTTAGGAGAAACAAGTAGTGGAGGTATTAAATAATTTTTTGAAAAAAAGGCAAAGGTTGGACTTAGGAAAAGAAGGAAAATTAAAGTGAAGATAAGTTGTGGTGGTCACCAAAACAGGAAATCAAACTCCCTAGGAGAAAATCGAACCACATGAAGAGGGGAAAACAACAGAGTAGAATTATTGAAGCCCACAAGGAAGGTTGAGAAGCAGTTATAAAAGGAAGGCTAGAGCTTCATTTTGGTCATTCTATTTTGGCATTTCGTTTCTGATTTTGGAGGGTTTGCCTGAGCTGTTGAGACAAGTCAACCAGTGCTGCTTAGCACAAGGATTTCCTGTTGAAACTTCTAAGTCTAACCGTTAGAAATTTTATCTATATTCTTCTGGTTTATTTCTTCTACTTGTTAATTAGGAACAAGTTATTTAAACATATAAATAATGAAATAAACACAAAACAGTCTTAACCATCTACAAATCAACAACTAAAAGAAAACAAACATACAAGTGACACCGTTATTTTTGGACAACTCATCCCTGGAAAAACCCAAAGCAAGACAACCGGTGCAGCAATTCTAAGGGTTTATTATTAAGCAATATTTCCTTGAGTACAACTGGGTGCCAAACTGGCTTACCTGACATAGAAAAACAACTGGCAGTAATACCTCTCTATTTGGAAACAAGTATTCAAAAAACCTGTCCCATGAAACCCTCTCCAACAACTCTAAAGCACTGCGCTAGCCCTTCTAGCCTCTGCGTCAGCCTTAGAACCCTTTGCGCCAGCCCTTTGAGGCACTACGCAGCCTCTGGGACCCTTTGTGTCGCTGCTGCTACCCTCTGCGTGGATGACGCAGGCCCTCTGGCCTCTATGCTGTCTTTGTTAGGCTCTACGTGGCCTGCTCTGGCTTCTGCATCTGCCTCTCTACTTCTGTGTTGGTCTCTCGTACTATCTTTGCCTCTTTGTCCAGTACTCACTGCCCCTCGGTGCTGATCACTGATTCGACTTTACTTAGCAAACCCCGTTCTAGTAAATTGAATGACAGAAGACTCTGGTGTGTTCTCCAACTGACCCTCAAGCCTCTTCTTATACTTTTCATGTTGGTCCTTCAATGGTCAAGCTTACATCTCTAATAAACGGCTAAGATTAGATTTGGCTTGATCTGTGTCTTTTAGAACCTTCTAACCCAGTTTTATATTAATACCCATTAATATTTTATTTTTCCTAAGTTTAGCCTCTCCACCAATTTTCATGGCTAGAGCACATCCGATGCTACCCCAAATCAACATTTCCAAGCAGAAAATCCCAACTCTCTTTCAGTGAACCAAGAGTGTCACTCTAGGAGAGAAATTTGGAGTTGAATAGAGATTTATTTTCCTGAATTTTGTGAGCCATTTCATCTCTGCAAAAAAGTGTGAGTTTTTCAGGAGAACGCATTAGCAGAAATAGAGTTGCTTGGAGGTGGAAATTGTTGGGGATATTTACCACAAGAATTTGCGAGAATTTCGCTTGGAGGATGAATTTCCTTGAGGAGTTTCGGAGCTAGAAGTGGTTGCTTTTGTGAGTGTCGAAATCTTCTCTCTAGTGCCTGCATAGTGGTTTTACTAGGCCATTTTTCTCAACAGTCGTTAGCAGCCTTTGTGTCGGGTAATAGTAGGAATCTCACTCTACTATTTCAGCACTATTTTCTCAGAGGTTTCTCAGTTATTTGGTGGAGGATTTCGGGTGGAGTAGCTATAGTTTTTCTTGTGGGATGCAAAGTTGGGCAGTGGGTGAATTCACATAATTTTGGGTAATCCCAGGAAGTTGAAATTAGCCCAAAAACTTTATGGGTTTTGTTGTTCAAAAGTTGGGAAGCATTGTCCTAATTTGTCAGAATTTTTGGAGCAGATTTGAGGCCTTAAATATCAGTTCGCCTCCAGCAGCAGCAGCAGAAAATTTATGGGCCATTGAGCCTATTTCAGCGTGGAGTTTCCTTCATTCTCACCTGGGGTTTGCATGCTTGCTTGGCAAGCCCAGATGCACTCATTCCACTACATTTTGTATTCAGATTAACATTGGATATTCAATAAAGTTAGCTCTATTGTTTCTGCTCAACATTGTTCTAAATTTGTTGTTCTTGTGGAGATTTCAAATTGCATGTTTATTTGCGTTGTTGTAGCTAGTTGATGTTTTGATAGTTCACTGTATTTCTCTAGTTAGAATATTACAAAAAAAAGGTTATATTGTCATATTAGACAAATGCTTTTGAGCATACCTTTGACTTCTATTTGAGAAATAAAGCTCCAAAAACTTTGAAGTCAGCTCAAGAAATAGTTACTATATTAAAAGAGAACTTTCCTACTTATGGAAAAGTAGATTTGTTTGGTTCTTGTAGCGCATCCACATCAAAGATTGAGATCAAACCTAGAGCCTTCAATTCAGCAGATCCAGCAATTGATGTCATGACATCACGAACTGAGGCAATTAAGTAACTTGCAGCAAGTGTTACCCAACAACAGGAAGAGACAAATAGTAGGTTCTTATGCATGGAAAGAACCATGTAAAACCATTTTCAAAGAAGAAATTCAGGATGGGTTAGAAACAGAGGTCCCCAAGCTCAGAGACTCCCATTCCCTTTGAACCCACCTATTATGGTCAGTGAAGGAACACTTCCCTTGGTGTAGAAAGTGCCAATACTTGCACAATGAAGGCCCATGCCCTACTTCTGATGCAAAAAATGAAGGTAATAATGAAGGAACAAATAGCCTGGAAATTCTTAATTATATTAAAGAGGAGGATTTCATTTGCAATATCGAATGAAAACCTTTTGCCGTTACTAGTGATCAGATGAAAGTTTGAAACAGATAAAACACAAGACTATAGAATCACATAAGCTCACAAAAATGCAAAAATGTATGGCCCAATTCCTTCTCAAGAAGAGATAAGGTGGATAATTAGAGAGAGCAGTACAATATTTTTTCTTTAATAAAATTTTATTTACCAAAACAAAACTCTAACAAAACCAATGCTGCATTTACTCAATAAATGAAAATTGTTTTCCTATTTCCACTTCTATTGAATAACAAATTATAATAACATTTAAAGTGTTGTGTAAGCTCTCAAAGGGAACACAATAAAAGGTGCCAATGTTTGTTGGGAAAATAGGGGTGAGTCTGTTAAACTTGAGCAGAATAGTCACGTGAATGTCATAAAAGTCATATTATTGCAAATAAATGAAAAATATAAATGGTTAGAGGTATGAAAGACCAAAACCATAACAATCATAGTGGTATAAGTCTAATTTTTGTGCAAGCAATATAATGGTAGACATGTAAGATTACTAAGTTTAATTATTTTCATTGCATATGTCATGGCAGCAGAAGCTACAAAAGTAATAACCAAAATAGATTCTTACCATGTGAGCGGAAGCATCATATCCTAATAAAGTGTACTGACTCATCAGAAGTCCAAGAACAAAAATATATGGTTTACTGTGAATTCCAGCATCATTTTCAATGTTGAAGTGTGTGAAAATAAATTCAGCAGTAGCCCTCCGAGTAGCAACAAGGGGTATTAGAATCATAAGAATAAAAACACCTGGAAAGTGAAGTTTGTTTTAGTGCTAAAAATTGAATTTGACAAAGAAAATTAAACCTCTATAGAGAAACTATACTTTCAGTCTCATATACTTACCAAAAATATTCCATGCAGCAGCGAATGTTCCAAAAAGTGATAACAAGCCAATCGGAAAGCTATTTAGAATTGCATGAAGTAAAAGGAAGCCCCCATGAAAACCTATGACCACATATTTAGAAGCTTCATATCCACCTCCATTGACACCGCCTGTACTAAGAAGGATAATTACTTGAAGCAATTGAGCAAGAGAGAAGTCTACACTTGCTGTCACTGCCCACTGTGAAGTAGAATAATATTAGCGACAATAAATATATCAAAAGAAACATAGCACAAGTCATGAATATGAATTAGAATGCTGTTCATGAAACAAAATTAATGAAATGATAACCTTTCCCGGTGAAGAAAACTAAATTTACTACTAAAATGAGAATTCAACATATGAGCAAAATTGCAACCCTAAATTATTTTAAATCCCCGTAAGAAAATATGAAACTAATTCACCAAGTCGAAGAGCATGATTTGGCGAACCTGACCAACTATGTTAAACCTGCAATGCACATAAAAAATATGTTAGGATAAAAGAACATTAAATGTTGATAATAAATTCAACTCTCTACTAATTTGTATCATGAGTTAAAAGTAATCTTGCAACAACAACATGAAATATTATTCATTACGGTAACTTTAACTTGCAAACAGGAGGCACGCAGGAAGGTTTTGTCATATCCAAGGTGTGGAGCACTAAATGGGACATGCTTGGGGTAGACATTATTGAGGGGGATCTCCTAGAAGCACTTAATCAGATGCAAGATGAGAAATGTTCAAGTTTTGGTGGCTTTCTTTGTGAATTTATGAAAAAAAAAGGTGGATGGTGATTGATTAAGACATGCTACACATGGCTTAAGAGGTGTTTAGACCAAGATAAATGGAAAAACTTCAAAATCAAAGGCTGAAAAAACATATCCCCAACGATGTTGCAAATATCACAATGTATCCCAACATTGCGATATATTGTGGTTTCTTGGCTCAATTATATTATAACCATAGAAAATCACAATTTTTTCAAATTTTGAATATAGCATGATATTTTGAAAATATCACGATACATTGGCAAAATATCATGAGAAATTGGAAATATCAACTAAGTCCGCAGATTTTGATTTTTTTTTAATATTTTTCCCAGTTTGAAGAGGGAAAGCAAGGGATTATTCAGTCATATTTTCCCATAAAAGGGATAGAGAGAGGGGGTTGCTTTAGATGTTTAAAACTTTGAAATTTTTTGAATTATTTTTATATTTTTTAAATTTTTCCAATATTTTCCCCAATGCTGCCAATTTCTTTCCAGACCCTTTGTGATATATTCGCTAGCATGATATTTGCAACATTGATCCTCAAAGCATTTTCTAAGGAAACCATTAGCTCTTGGGTACAGATTACATTGTTCATGTTTACTATAAGATCCTTGCTAAGGTTTTGGCTGTGAGGATTTAATAAGTTGCATCCTAGAATTATTCATTTGGAAAAAACAGGTTCCATTTAGGGTTGTTTTATCTTAGATATAGCATTACGTTTAACAGCTTGGGACAATGTTGAGTAGGCCAGAATCCATTCAGCAATTTTTCTTGATGAAAATTGACTTTGATGAAGCGTGTGACACGGTAGATTAGTCCTCCTTCAAAGATATGCTTTCATAGTTGGCCCTGTTGCACCCATTTTCTCAATATTCCAAGGAAGCAGGATCCAAAGACTTGAAGGAATTTTTTCAAAGTCAAAATCATCAGTCAGCAGCGTGTCATGTCGTTGTGAACCCATTCTATAAGTTTGTAATGTAAATGATGCTAGTACGACCGTTTAATTATGTAACAACCTAAGTAAGCCTATGATTTTGGCGACGAATTTCATCCTAAGAGGTTTCTCATCTTGTTGTCGCCCGGATTGTATAGGCACCACGACAACGCTCAGGATGGGGGTTGTCACTCTGATCCCCGCCCACTCCGTTCTAGTTGTCTCCCAACAGCAGGCTATGGGGGGTAGTCCCTATGAAATGAGATGAAGCAAAACAACTTGGAAACCAACTTGTTTAAGAGACACGGATGAGTGGCCTGGCCAATTGATTAAATTCGAGTAAGATTATTGATTATATTAAATTTTAAAGTATGAGACTAGTGCCGTAATGGAGTCACAAATTTTTGCTTATAGTAAATTGGAACCAAATGACCAAATGGACACCCGTTGCTTAAAATGATTGACTAACCTGAATGATATGAAAACCTATGACCACCGTGTGATGCAGAGATCTCGGTTATTTTTAGTTAAATGCCTAATCTAGATGTAACCTTCCTTTAATTAATTAGAAGTTGGGCTCCAAGGTAGGTTGTAGGAAGCAAGTTAGGCCCTGATTAACGATACCTTCTGTTGTGCCCCTATCATTTGATGCCTTTGGCGCTGCAGAGACTGTGGCTCTGACGACTGCAAGGTCATCGTGTAAACCACCGAAGAGTTGTCGAGGCCCCTAAAGCTAAGTGAGAAGGGTCACCCTATATCTCTATCATCCTAGCTTATGCTAGGAAGTAAATTATTAATGT
This sequence comes from Pinus taeda, assembly GCA_000404065.3. Taxonomy (NCBI): domain Eukaryota; kingdom Viridiplantae; phylum Streptophyta; class Pinopsida; order Pinales; family Pinaceae; genus Pinus; species Pinus taeda. The sequence continues at coordinate 7,237 of APFE031188078.1, forward strand.
TGTCTAAACTTGGTATGCTTATGCAAGAGATTATGGGTGATTTCTTAAGCTACTTAAGTACTTATGTGAGATTTATCTTAATGCAAGAGTACTTAACAATGTTGTGATGCAAGCTTAAACAAGATAAATGCTCAAAGATACAAGCGTAGCTTTCAAGTAACCAACTTTATCCACCAATGACTATTAACACAACATATTATGCCAATCAACAAAATCAATGTCAGATTTTGAACGCAGATATGAGATAAGCCAATTCCAAATCTATGACAATTTATATCAGCAGTAAATATTCAGAAAATTCAGACTTAATCAATGTTATCTAACAGCAGTGAGGAAACCACTTTAAATCATGAAATTTGCCTTAGATATAAAACATAAAAATTCTCAATGACCAGCAAATATAAAGTAACTTATTTAGCCCACTTATTAAAGATGAATTCAGTAAAATTTTAAGTCTGATTTGTTAGTTTACAGCGATAAACAACCACAGATCAGCAAGCTAAAGATGTCAAAAATACATGGTCAATATGCCCAAAAATAGTAAAAATAAACTAGAGCTCAAAATTTTTAATTTTTAGGGCTTTTAGGATGTAATTCAAAAATTTCAGAACTGATAAATTTATTACAGCAGTAAATTAGCCACAGATCAGCAAGCTAAAAATACTGAATACGCTGCCCAAAATGTCTAGAAATAGTAAATACTAAGTTTTTACCGGAAACTGAAAATTCAAATTTTTTTATCATTATCAAGTGTATGCTTCAGAAATATTTCAGAATTGAATTTCACACTTATGCAGTAAATTCCAGCAAGCTAAAATGTTAGATCTAGGTCAAATTACAGATGCTCAAGGGGCCAAAACTTGTGAAAATATTTTGCAATTCTAATTGATTTTGACCAATCAAAATTTGATTTTAGGGCTTAAATATTAGTGATTTGATTGTTGGAATAAAACTGAAGCAGAACAAGGGCTTAGAGGTCAAACCCTAAGCCCAAGGCCTTGAAGATCCCACCGTTAAAAATCATTGAAGCTTTGGAATCACGTTGTCGTTTACAAAATATTAATTTTGAGACCCTAAGCCTGCAAAACCGCCAAGTATTTAGCCTTAACACTTCAAATTAGGGTTTCATGACAATTTAAGGCAAAAGAGGCCAAGAAAATGGAGAACAAGGCTAGGGGAGATGAATTTGCGGGGATAAAATGACTAGAATGATAGATCGGGGGCTGAAATGGCAAAAGGAGGCCAAAAATTGAAAACCTGTGTCTAAAAAAAAAAAAAAAATTCCAAATCTGAATTTTGCCATTAAATCTTCAGTAAATGTCCCTGCAAAATTGTCTAGAAACTAGATCATACCCTCAAAGGCTTAGATCTAGCTCTTTTTCACTTGATCCCTTGATCCAACCTGCAAAATTGAAAAATAAAAACACCCAAACCCCAAATATATACAAAATGGATCTAAAAACCCCAACCCAAGTTAGAAAAATAATTTATAGTTTAAATTTACAAAATATACATGGGTTTCTAAAATAGATTTTGAGAAAATAATTTTTATAATATTTTTTCCTTGAAAGAATAGCTAAAATGCTTCAGAAAAAATTAATGTTCGCTATAGCCCAAGCGAAGATTCAGTCCACTATATAAAAACTAGAGAACCAAGCAAAGTAACCCTTGCCCACACTCTATGAACTTGGAGACCAAGGATTGAGTACCTGCACACACTATGTCTAATCTCAAGATAATAATATAAAGCACCACATAGGAAGCTCGTAGTCAATACATATCACAGATAAGCGACAAGAACACCTCGAGTTGCACCCCAAATTCTTTTATTAGAGTAGAAAAAATAGTTCCTAGCAGGACAATAGTTTACAAAATGCTTCAGCGGCAATTTTGGCCAGAGATCTAGATGACTAAAGACTCAGCTAACTCTTTAATTTATAGATAAATCCTCCAAATAGAAAAATAACGGCTAGTTTTTTTATCCATGTCAAAATAATCTTGGTCGTTGATAAACACTTCAAGATCTTTTAATCTTGGCCCTTGATTTTTTATTTTTTAGAAATTTTCGAATTTATTATTTAATTCCATTTTAATTAGCTCAAAATTAATTATTTTGAGCTAATTTCCTCAAAAATTTGACTTTGACTTAACCACCAAGGTCCAAGGGTCCAAATTTTCTTGAAAAATACAATATTCCTTTGGTGGAAGACCTTTAAAAATTGACTCTTTTAAAACCCACGAAATTTTCTATTTGAAGAATTTATTTTCCTAAGACAATTTAATGACTCTAATCAATTAACTTTCTAGCTTATGATCTAATTTTATTTTGCCAAAAAAGATAATTAATCTACACATGAGAGGATTAATTATTTTCCAACCCTCTAATACATATGATTTTTCATTTACAAGACTCAAAGAGGGAATACACATTCGTCTTAGACCTCAAAACACAACCCATCTGTGACACAATATCATCTAGTAAACCAAGTGATTTGTAATAAAATAATTAAGCTAATTAGCTTAAATTATTCCCAAACCACTTTTACATCAGACTCAACTAAAATACTAGGACTCACCTAATAATTCGACAATAAATTTCACCCTAGCTTTGGGGGTTTAAGCTGGAGGGAAAAAAACTCTTTTGATTAGCGATGTCGAAAAACACAAGTAATCAATGATGTTAAAAAACCTCCTAGGATGAAATTCGTCATCAAATTATAGGCTTACATAGGTTGTTACATAGACTCAAGGTTTTACTAAGATCATTTACAATATATAACTTGCAGAATGGGATGACCATGACACATGGACTATTGATATGTGATCTGATCCTTGTTGAAAAAGTTGGTACTTTCGCTTCCCCGAAACTTTGACAATTTGAGTGCAACATCTGGCTCCATATGGGGACATGTTGCTTCCATGAAGTAACGTGAGAACCCTAGAATCCTGCATCCAATAAAATAGAATTCCATCAAATAGATATCCATTCA
>APFE031188086.1:0-26688 GCA_000404065.3 Pinus taeda
TTTTTATTTGTTTACAACCTTGCATGTATATAAGGTGACTTATGGAGTAAATATAGAAAATGCTTTATTTATTTACCATACCTCTCATTTATTTATATTTTTATTAATTTACCATACCTCTTTTATAAATATGGTATTTGGGCCTTTGGCCCATAGGATTCACTTAAATAAAACCTATTCTTGAAAATGGGCGAATGGATTCACTTAAATAAAACCTATTCTTGAAAATGGGCCAATGGAAGGTTGTAACTCCTAATTTCAAGGGCTAAATTTACCTTTTTTACCCTCTCCCTTAAAATAAGGTGGGCTATTTGAGGTGATTTGTAAAAATGTACTATGATACAAAATATTCGCCCACTAAAAATTTAAAACCCCTTAATTTCGCCAAAGGGCGAACATTCGCCCCTAAAATCACCCCTATTTAACAATGTTTTCCAGCACCTGCGAATTACCCTTCCATCCTAACCATCAATACACTACTGAAGTTAGGCACAGACCTGCAATTCCAGATAATTTGAAGAATTGGCAAATATTTTCTAATGACAATCAGATAAATAAATTTTTAATTTCAGACAAAGAGTTTGTAAATAACAATATAGACATTAATACATCCATAGATCTTGACACTAAGGATGAGTTAGAAATAAATGAGATAGAAGGTGATGAGCTAAATAGAGTAAATCCAACTAAATTTACTAAATCAGATGTAGATAACTTAGAGAAAATTGAGATTGATCAAATAATCAGTGAAGAAATTGAAGTAATTAATCTCAAAGATAACTTCTTACCAAAGGGATTAACCCCTCTGGAGGATTTATTCGATTCCAATGTTGTTCCTAGGAAACCTAAGATGGAACCATTAAGGTCTGATATAGAGGGATGTAATATAGGCACCGATGAAAATCCTAAACTGATCAAACTTCAAAATCATTACCTCCAACTGAAAAAGTAAAATACATCGAGTTGTTGAAATAATTTTAGGATGTCTTTTCTTGGAGTTAAGAGGACCTCAAATCCTATGACACCAACATAATCCAACACACAATTCCTATTAAGGAAAATCAAAAGCCTTTCAAACAAAAACTTAGAAGGATCATTCTTGTCTTATTACCTACAATTGAAAAAATAAATTCAGAGAATGTATGATGCCAAAATAATTGCACCAATCAGATTTTCTGATTGGGTCTCAAACTTGGTGCCAACTAGAAAGAAAACTGGTGAGATCAAACTCTGTGTGGATCTTAGAAACCTCAACAAAGTGTCACTAAAAGACAATTACGCTCTCCCCAAAATGGACCACATTTTACAAAGGGTAGTTGGATCAACCAAAATATCATTGTTGGATGGGTTTTCTGGTTACAATCAAATCTTAGTTCATCTAGATGACCAACCCAAAACTGCCTTTACTACTCCTTGGGGCACATTTATGTATGTGAAAATGCCTTTTGGGCTAATGAATTTAGGAGCCACTTTCCAGAGGGCTATGGATATAGCCTTTGTAAAATAAATTCATGATTTCCTTATGATATATCTAGATGATATCACAATATTTTCAAAATCTGATAATCAACATTTGGATCATCTAAGACAAGTTTTTATTAAATGCAGGAAATTCAGAATCTCCTTAAACCCTAAGAAGTATTTGTTTGGGTTAGAAGAAGGAAAGTTGTTAGGTCACCTAATTTCAAAAGATGGTATAAGAATAGACCCTATGAGAATTGAGGCCATCTTGCAAATACAACAGCCGAGGAACATTAGATAGTTACAAGCTTTTTTAGGAAAACTTAATTTTCTTAGAAGATTTATATCTAATATGGCAGAATTAATTAGATCACTAAACAATATGCTGAGAAAAGATTTGACCATAAAATGGACTGTTGAGGCTAAAAAATCCTTTCAAGAGATTAAACTGGCCTTAACTAAAACACCTGGGTTAATCAGTCCTAAATTTGACAGAGATTTCATCTTGTTTTCCTTTGCTTCTGAGCACACAATTGTTGAAATTCTATTGTAGAAAAATGACCAAGGCTATGAACAACCCATTGCTTTCTTTAGCAAAGCCTTGAGAGATGCCCCCTTGAAATACAATATAATGGAAGAGCAAGCATTGGTTTTAGTCAAATCCATTAAGGACTTTAGGGTATACATATTATATTCTCATATAGTAACCTATGTTCCAAATTCAGTAGTCAAAGACATCCTAACTCAGGATGGTCCTGATGGAAAGAGGGGAAAGTGGATTGCTACTATTTTAGAGTATGATATAGAAATCAAACCTACCAAGTTAATCAAGGGCCAAGGTTTAGCCAAGCTCATGGCTGAATCAAACTGTCAGGCCTTGGATATAAACTTTATTGCAACAATAGATGATGGAGAGGAGATGGCGACTCCACTAATTAGCCAGGCCTTTATTGAATCACCTTGGTATGCTGATATTATTTATGTTTTACAGAACTTACAAGCTCCTCCTAAATTATGTAGGAGTAAAAGCAGGTTTTTAAAGATGAAATCCTTGAAATTTTGTATATTAGATAGTGCTCTGTTTTGGAGAGATCATGAAGGTATTCTTCTTAATTTCTTATTAAAAGATGAATTTGATAACATTTTGCAAGAGTTTCATGTAGGTGACTGTGGAGAATACCTTTACTGGAAGACCACTGCAGATAAAATCCTTAGAGCTGGTTTCTATTGGCCTACCTTGTTTTCTGATGTCAAAAAATATGTGACCTCCTGTCACAAATGTCAAATTTTTGAGGGAAAGAAAAATATTTTACCTTTACCCCTCAAGCCAATCTTTGCTGAAATACCTTTTCAACAATGGTGTTTAGACTTCATTGGTGAAATTCACCCACCCTCCTCAACCCAGCACAAATGGATCCTCACAGCCACATACTACTTCAAAAAAAGGATAGAGGCCATACCTTCAAGGCAAGCAACATACACCGTTATCATAACCTTCCTTGAAACCAATATTCTATCAAGATTTGAATGTCCAACTAAGCTCATTACTGATAATGCAACAACCTTTAAATCCAAAAGGATGATAGATTTTTGCAATAAATATCATATCTCCCTGGGTCATTATACAACCTATTACCTTCAAGGAAATGGACTGGCAGAATCCTAAAACAAAAGCCTGGTAAACATCATCAAGAAGTTACTAGAGGACAATAAGAAAACTTGGAATAAGAAGCTAGTCAATGCCTTATGGGTAGAAAAATTGACTACTAAGAAATCAATTGGTACTTCTCCCTATAAACTAGTTTATGGGATGGAAGCTGTCTTTCCATCCTCTTTGGGAGTACTAGTAATGAAGATACTTCAAAAATTGCAGTTTGAACTGAATAGTATCCAAAGAAGAATAAATCAAACTATTCATCTTCAACAAACCAGGGAAGAGGTCTATATTAGGTCTCAAGTTGTGTAGGAAAGGGTTAAAAATATTTTTGATAAGATAACCAAGGTTGAAGATTTCTACGTTGGTGGCAAGGTGCTCAAGTGGGATTTAAGGAGGGAAGACAAAGGTAAACATGGGAAATTTGATTTCCTATGGAAAGGTCCCTATGTAATTTATTCTTACAAGGGAAATAATGCTTTCTTCCTGAGAGAAATTGTTGGTACATAAGCATAAGGTGGGCCAGTGAATGGTCGAATGCTAAAACACTACTTTGAACCTAGTTACTAATTTTTATTTCCCATTTATACATATTCTATTTTCAAAGGTCTAGTTTGGATTGGATGGTGATTTTTGAAGTTGAAGCCCGAAGAGAAGGCCCTAAGCTTTAAAGATTTTATATCATAAGTATCAATAATGTGGATGCATAGAGGAATACTTTGCAAGGTAACATCAACAACAAATTGAAAGGCCACTGATCTTCAAAGTCCTTGACATTTCACTAGAAAATGTCATCCCCAAGTGGAGCCACTATGAGGTTCCTATACCAATAGGAGTCATAATTTTGAATGACTAAGGTTAAGCCTTGTAATATTGTACATACCTTTGCTTTCTGCAAATGTTTTCCATACTATTAAATAAAAAAATGTAAAGAGGGTATGTCCTAAAAGAATAGTCAAAGGACAAAAAATAATAAGAAAAGGTCAAAAAATGAAGATATATAAGCCCCAAAAACAAAAGAGACCATGAAAGTGTGCAAGTCAAAATGCCATTACTATTTACTTTTATGCATAATAATGATTGCGTGCAACTCGTTATTCATGCCACAATCCATGGTAATCAAACTATTTAATCTTGATTATACCATGCTTTGAATTTTATGTTTATAGTTAGAGAATAAAATATGACCAAACAGTTTAATCTTGGCAGATCATTAGATAGGTAGAGAAAGTAAAAGGAGCTCATCAGTTTAATCTGAGCCCTTGGATGATATAAGGCTAGAATTAGATAGACTACTTTGTAAAAGAAAAGGATTGATAAGGGTTTGCTAGCCTAAATGCACCTAAATAAAATGAATAAAAAATGGTAGGGTAAGTAATAGAAAGGTTGCAGAAATATCAAGTGATTACACAAAAACACTTATGTCATGTTTAAATGCATCTTTCAAATGTGCATAAGTAGTAAACAAAGCAAGGACAATGTTTTACAACTTGGTTTATTTTAATATCCCCTCAATCACCTCTCTACTTACTAATTTCCCATAAATAAGTTCTAAGTACTTAAATCCTTTAATTCAAAAGAGGCTAAGAACATTTCTCTGACTTTTGGAGGGACTGGACCCTCGACTTAATGACTTATGGACAAAAAGTGTTAGAATCCCCTTCATAAAATTCATCTCCCTTCATTTCCCCTCATTAGCTTAATAAAATCCCTTTTCCTAAGGAAAAACTTCTGCAGGAAGGTAAACCCCCCCCCTGTTTAAAACATATTCATTCAAAATTTGCACAAATAATTTTATCTTAAGTGTTAAGTGTGTGTAAAACACACAAATATTACATGCTACATTATGCTTAAGGGATATTACCCACTCTGCTCATTCACTTCATAATAATTTTTAATTTTATTATATAATCCCCAAAATTCCATTATCCCGTATCAATTAATTCCTTTATACAAATAACCCAATCCCTTAGTTTTAATAAAAACTATATAAAGTACCCATATCCCGACAAAATTAATTGATCCTGGCATTTAACCCCGCCTGATCACCTAATCCCGTCATTAAACATTGCTCGATCTGCTAACCCAGGATTAATTAATAAATTAATCCCAAACCACTGTGATTAGAACCCTGCCCCCCCCCAAACTCGCATTCATTTCCTCTGCACATCTTCTCTGCTCGACTACCGTTAGATCACAAGTGCCCAAATCTAATGGCCTACAGTGGTATCGACCGAACCCGATCGCTGACCTTTACTTGCCCAATAAGGCGGTTCTCCCCGACCCCCCAAATGCTACATGTCGTGCTCTAAAGCACATCGGGTGACTCCTCCTAAAAATCGCCCGTGCCACAACAATGGTGCAATGACCAACCAATACCGCTTCCTCGCTTAACTGAAAAAACCGCCAACTGTTCATTCATAAATGAACCTGCCAAAAATAATCGTTTTTCTATAAAAGGTCATGAAGCCCTCTTTTCGCCATTTTTACTTATTTTTTCTCTGTAAACACTGAAAACCATTAGGACTCTTGCAAATTCTGAACTTGCCATAGACCTCCAAATTCGCTCTAGAAGATGCTGGAGACGACGCAACTGACCTCTTAGTCCGTACCAGAACCATACAAACCTCTGTAGCGGCCATGAACCATCAATATGAAGCCAATTTGCCCAATTCCAACTATTTCACCATAGAATACCACTCCCGTTTCAAATTTGGAACATTTGGTTTGTCAAATTATTTTCATTAAGTAAAATTAATTGAAAAAGACTTTAAATTTAAGAAACCTGTAGCCAAACCCTCTGATAAGTTTCCAATTTCCATTGAAATCTTTTTTAATAAACCCCCAACACCTAATTCAAATCCACAAGAACTGAATAAATGGCTGCCCCTGTTGCCCTAGACGTTAGACCTATCACAACTCCTCATTTGGACCTCGACCACCTAGTGGGATCCAGTATTGCAGCAATAATGCTGCAACTCCTGGGACTCCCTTCTTTACTTTTATCAACCTGGTTGTTCGTAACAAACTTGGAAGCGACGGTGGTGTATGCACAAGTACTAGCTCTTGTCGCAGCTGTCACTTAGTCAGTTGGCACAAGTCCGCTATGAGCTTAAGCCAACTTCTATGAGCTCTTAGAAGAAGCTTTGTAATTGATGGATGAAAGCTAACTCGAAGAAAGCTAATCTATTTGCGAAAAGAGATTGAAAATCTGGAGGAAAGCGTAAACCCTAGCAAACCCTGATTCTACCAGCTAGTCCTACTGATGCAAAGATGAGCATGCAAACTACTGAAAGAGATGCCATTACTTCTATGAAGGTAAAATACATGTGTATAGACTACCTCTGTCCTAAGAAAACATCTTTTTGTAATTTTGATTAAGTTGTCAATTTTATCATGCATATGCTTTCACTGTTCTTTACTGTGCAGGGGTGGATCAAGGAGGAGGAATGCTTAGAAAAGGTTGGGAAGGTTCAGAGAGGGTCTAAGGAGTCCCCAACACCCTTCCAGAGAGTTTCACAAACTTTGGCTATCAAGAAACCTCATTTGTGAGCTTCTACAGGAAGTTTGCAGGGGTTCTACAGGATGTTCAAAGATTTCTACAGGATGTTCAGAAATTTCTACAGGATGTTTAAAAGGTGGATTTTAGAGGATGGGTGAGTGAGGGAAGATGCATGGATGGATAAGGAGGTAGGATAGGGGCCTGGAGTGACCCAGAGACCGGTGGGTGGAGTGGTGAGAAGGTGTAGAAGGCTGACTTGGCTTAAAGAAGGCTAAGGCAATGATTGAGCAAGTAGGTAGGGTTACGTGGGAAAAAGGACAAATGTGAGACGAGGAACCTAGCTAGGAGATGGAACAGGTGGCTCAGATGACGCTTAGGTGGATGAAAAAGTGGTGGAGATGCCCTGCACGGTGTACATTCAACCGAATCAACAAAGTCTTGCAAATGATCAAAGTCCTAGCTAATCTAGTCTAACTATCAATAACATGAATGAACAACATCTTTATTTGGAAATAAAACCATGTACATCAACTATGCAAAGAAACATTTCAGAGATCTAAACCCATAACTAATTTCTGCAAAGGAAAACAATACACTAAGGATTGCGTGGTCAAGCAAACTAGTGTTTTTGTTGGGGCAGCACTGTTTCTTCAATTCGAGCCCCTGATCCAATAAGGATGAGGTGAAAACGAGAATGTGGTTGTCCCTTTTCTTTGGAGCTTTTTCTGTTATTATCTTACCAAAACACCTGAAGCAATTCTATTCATAAACAATGATCTATCCAAGCAACACAACTAAATCTGCGTAACAAAAATACGTTTCAAATGCATAAAGGGAAACAATGATGCATAAAAGAAAAGTAACAGTACAGAAAGGAAGCCCTAGGCTCTCAGGTTGTGCCCAACCCTGAGAGCTATGGCTCCTATAGAAAACTCAGAGTTGATATAAAATCGGACTACTTCTCATTATCAAAAAATAGTCATAAGAGTTATGCCAAAAATGGCTACAAGAGAACAAAGTAAAGCTAACAGCATTGTAGTGCAAAATATGCAATGGTTTCAAAAGTCCCTTACGAAGGCTGAGGCCTCAACATTTATACATCACAAAGGCCCTAGCTGGCCTCCTAAATCTATGGGACTCGACTGTCCAAACTGTGAGTTAGACTGTCCCTTCCAAAATCTGCTTGGCTGCCTTCTAGATCCGGTTTTGGTGGCCTTTAGTGCTCGGAGTTGGGAGTGAAGATCCTGAGGAAGGGTTATTTAATGCCATAGACATCCCCCCTACGAATCCTCACCTCAGGCTTGGCTGTCTTCTAGCCCATGATTGCTCGGTTTTGCTCCAACATGTGTCAAAAAAACTGAAATGAGCACGTGTTAGCCACCTAGGAAGAGTGACTACCCTTATTCGTACAAATGACATAAAAATACTGAAAAATAATGCATAAGCTATGAAAATGAAGGATTGAACAAGGACTAAAAAAGGATAATTAGGCCAAATGAGCCCAACAAGTTACCAATTTTGGGGCTCATGATCACCCCCCTGCTAAAAGGGTTGCTCATCCTCTGAGCAACTAGTCTAGCTCCTCGTCTTTCATTGCTTTAATCGCCACCATCACATCCCAGGCTTCTGAAGTAGTGTCCTCCTCACTGTCATGGAATCCGGCCTTCCTTTCCACCTCTTCCCACTGCTTATGCTCTTCCTCTTTTGTGCCTCCTTCTAACAATCCCAAAAGCAAGGGTGGACTTAGCTTGAGGCCTATCCAATTGGCATGGAGGTTCTGCATAGACTTCTTGTAGAGAGGCACTCATGCCAAGGCCTCCCTCATTCGAGTTGGAGTGTGATATTCCCTGATTTTGAGGTTGTGGGACAATGTGTTCCACCTACGGGTGCAAGCATGAACACAATTATCCCCTAGTAATCGCTCCATATCCTTGAAGTGTGCTATGGCTTGGGCCTGCCGATCGATGTACTTTAATAAAGCATGAGAGTTGGTTGCTAGGTGTTGGTAAGCGGATATCAATGCTGTGGGGTCCCCTGGCTCTGCTCTAATCAGTAGTGGTTCATGTAGTTCTCGGTCCATGACATTCCTTACCTCAATCGCTCTCTTTTCTTCGTGGTTTAACCATGAGGTAATTGCCATCAACTGCATGTCCCCTACTGCTGTGTTGGGGTCCCACGAGGTGATGTTTGGAAGGGCCAAATTATGAAGGTAAAACTCTGAAAGCTTAGCCTTATCTTCCGATGAACTGCTGTTACATAAATCCATGAATTGTTGGGGGTTTTGGATTTGGGAGATACCCCTCTGTGCCAATGTGTTGATTTGGAACTGCAGCCACTGATCCCTTAGGTATAGGCCATAGGATTTGGCCGGCTACCTACATTGCAGAGCTTCCATTGCCCAACTGGCCATGCAGGCCAGTTGTGCCTCCTTTTCTTGCATATGCTATTTTAGGGATTGTATCTCTATACCTGCCTACAATTCCCTTTCCTGTAGCTTCCAGTTTAGTTCCTCAAGATCAGCTTGCATCCCTTCTTTTTCTTGAGGTTCTACTGAGGTGTCCTTGGCTGCTGTGTCCTCTTATTTTCTCTGTCCCTGTAGCTGTAGCTGCTGTCTAAGTAGCTTATTCTCTTCTCTTAACTTGGCTTGTTGGGAGCTTTCCACATGCCTTACTCTTGCCAACTCCCTTTGTGTTTCCTTGAACCTCTCCTCTAGAGGCCCTATATCTGCTACCCCCTTGGATTTAGCGATCCTCATCCAAGTGTGGGTTGGTACTCTTTCTTCCTCTAGTGCTACAAATAGTGGCACTTTGAATTTTTGAGGAATAATTTTGTCGGCCTCCAAAAACTTATAATAAGAGCCCAGGATGGGCTGGGGGCTTGGTTCCATGATGACATCAGTCTTCTCCTCCTCCTGTGGTGACTTGGCTGCTCTTTCCTCCATCTGCTCAGTTTCTTTCAACCTAGCCAAAGTTTCCTATAAAATAGCCTCGACATCCTGTAGAGAGGCTTCTGAGTTCAATTTCTCCATCCTTTCCCTCCATGAGGATGTTTTCGGGCCCCCCCGCTCATAAGTAATGGATGCCTTGGAGGGGGACCTATCCTTTGGTGTGGTAGGGGTATCCACAATTGTGATTGGCTCTTTTGATGGAGGCTGGGGTCTACCGGTCTTAATCCTCACACTCCTTCTCGCTTTAAAATACAGAGGAGTCTCCCTCTTTCGTTTCTCTTTTGGCTTGGGAGAGGTACTTAGGGTGGCCAGCACTGCTGCTGCCTCCCTAGCTAGAATTTTGGTCGACTTATCCTTCTGTTATCCTTCTTTTGGACTTCTTGTAGAAAGTCCTGTAATGGTTGTTTTCTGGCTTCCTATAGAAGCCATTTTTAAACTACCTGTACAAATAGCTTGCTGTTTTCCTGTAGAAGCCGAGGGCACTGTTTTAGCCTGCTTGGCTGAGAGGACTTTTTCCTTTAACTTGGCTGAGGCTGCCTTAGGGGTGCCCTTACTGACTTGGACTTTCTCAGTCCTTTCTACCCTGCTCTGTAGTATTTTCTCCCTGGGTGTTGGTGCAATTTTACCATCCCCTGTTTTGGTAGCTTGACCCTTTTCTTGTGTTCCTTTCTGTTCTTTCTTTGGTGTTTTGCCCGTGGCTTCTTGTCCTTTAACCTTCTTCTCTGCCTGAGTATGCTCCTTCTCCTCGTTGCTGGAGGAAGTGAGCTCCTCGACCAAAACTCGGATGTCATCATCCTTCGTCATATTCCGAAAAATTTCCCAGGAGAGAGGGATAGTGAAAGTGTGGAGTGCATCTTCCACGAGGAGCTTGATAAGCCCATGATGGGCTAGCTGGTCTGGTGTCCCCTCTCTCAATTTGGTGGCAAACTCAATCATGGACGACAAGAGGAAGTAAGGAATGCTCAATTTTTGTTCTGAGGGTAGGTCCATTTGGTGCCTGAGTTCTGTGAGCAACCGGAAATGATAGCCATACATGATGCTAAATCGCCCCTCACATGTAATATACTTCATAATTTGGAGGCTGACTTCACTCCAGAACGGTTGTAGGCTAGTTCTTCGAACTCCATTCTTGTCCTCTGAAAATTGCTCCTCTGGCAAGAAGAACTCTTTTTTAGCTTTTTGACCCAACTTCCTCTCCTCCTTATCCCAGGGTACCCCCATCAGTAGATCAGTTGCTTTGCTAATGAGCTGTGGGGTGAGTCTGAGGGTCAATCCTCTGAAGTTGACAACGGCCAATGTTTTTGACTTCGGCTTTAGGGACCTGAGGAATTCTTCTGTAATTTCATCATCGTGACCTTGAAGCTTGTCACATAATGACATCCAGTGTGCACGGGAAAACAAGTCCACCACCTCAGGGGTTTCCCGTAATTTCTTGGAGTCCGAAGGTTCTTTTCTAATGAACCCTCCCGGCATGGTAAAAACTCTGTGTTTGTTCGCGCTTTTAAGCAGACAGGGAGTTCTGGGTGTATTTCCTTCTCAGAGCATTAAAAAAGAGATATCTTTGTGTCAATTACCCTGTGTTGAACTTGCCTGCTCGTATACAGAAGGAGGACTTCGGGGTTTTTCTACACAGAGCATAGAGCTACGTCTCCATTATACACACAGTCATATAAAATTTACAATTTTTGCCGGTGCCTTGATAGTGTCTCAATTTTTCTACAGGAGGGATTTTAATTCAATCGTGGAGGAAATCTCGCATGCAGACCACGAAGACAATTTCAGGCAGCGATAAGAAAACAACTTTTGAATTCACAGACAGACTTGCATTCACATTTCCCTACCCCCCTCAATACGTTGAATTCACCACCTTTGGAATCATATGCATGGGAAAGTTATGTTCAGGCCTACCTCACTGAAAATTGCCACCCTCGACGTGAACAGTCCACGCTGCTTCGTATGCTAGGTTTCCTGTAGCACAACTTCCTGTAGAAATCGTTCCCAGCTTCTGGAGGATGTTACGGTGGTGCAGGACTAGTCTGAGCGGTAGTAGGACGTTGGAACAGACCGAGAACTCAGGCTAACAACTTGCAGAGGAGGAGGATGCATACTCGGCTGCAAAATGGTTGTGAGCGTAAATGACTGCAGTGCATCATAAGTTATTCAACCGGCCTATTTTGAAATGCTGCAGAATTCATGGCGTGGGGGTGAGCTGTCCCTGCCAATTCGTTGGCCGAAGTCATGGCAATCATTCCCCAGCATGTCCCTGACCGCCGAATTCTTCCCTCTGTATTTACCACCGCCATTCCTGTCATACTTCCACTTCTCCCTGACTGGACACTTCCCACTTGTCAATTACCCGTCTTTTCGACATAACCAAGCCCATTCGGATCCTACGAGGCCGCCTGACTGGCTGTGGTGGCTAGTTGAATGGCAACCAGACTTGTTCAATCCGTCCATTCTCACATTCATGCACATTTAGAGTATAGCTTATGTAATTTGACGAAATAAGGTTAGGCACTTACCTGTGCGGCCGTGGACGTGGTTTTTTTCAGGTTTCGGGACGAGGAATGCTGGATCTGCTTGCTGCTGCATCGTGCACAGGTGCTGGAGCTCCTCTTTCATTAGATGCTACTAGCTACGAGACCTTGAGACTCGTTTCCCTGGTGGTGAATGCTGCATGCATCGGTTTCGTGAGTTGATGGCGTCTTCATGGTATGTGCTCCAGCTGGATCAACTGTTACAGGATTCCTGTAGGACATCCTGTAGCCATTTCTCCTCCTGAGGTGCATGCTGAAATCAACGAAGTCACGTTCATAGGTGAAGGGTCTTGAGGTCACCTTGACAGGTAAAGTGTGCGAGCCTTTGCATTCTTTGTTTCCCATTAAAAAACAAAATTTTCTTATCTAAGAAAACAAGGTTCTGGTATGACTGTGCAGGTATATTCGACCAGATGGGAGCAATGGTGGTGAAAGGAGGTGAAACAAGTGGAGGATGGAAGAAAAGAGTGGTTGCATGCTTCCTCAATAGACTTCAAGCTTCAAACCCTCCTCCATAATCGATTCTGGCCCGCCCAAGGGCTCTACAGGATGTTTCCTGTAGAAATACAAAACTTCCTATAGAAATTCCTATAGCTTCCTGTAAAAGGCTAAACCATGACCAGATTGTGTCCAAACCTTGGAAAAAATTAGTGTTCATGGAGGGAGTGTATGCGAGGTTGCCTAGTAGCTTGGTAGGGACCCTTGTCCTTGAGTTGAGAGGCCTCCTTTTTGCATTGTGTTCCTGCAACCTTGCAACAATTTCCAGAGATTAAGCTTGTTTGTTTTTCCTTTGTTTCTTCCTTCTTCTTCTTTTTTCTTTTCTTTTTTCTTTTTTTCTTTTTTTCTTTTTTGAGAGACAATAGGAGCGCCTCAATGAGGTGTTCACCCCTACTATCTGCCTTGGGCACCTCAGAGAGGTTTTCACCCAAGGATCTTTTTATTCCAATTCTTTTTCAGAGAGACAACAGGAGCGCCTCAATGAGGTTTTCACCCCTACCATTTGCCTTGGGTGCCTCAAAAGGTTTTCACCCAAGGATATTTTTATTGCATTTTTTTTTTGATATATAATGATGCTCAGGGTGTGCCCAAAACAAAGGCAGAACCATTCTCCATGACCAGCACTGATTTTTCCACAGTTTTGATGAACTCTTGCCTCGAAAGAGGTTTCCTGTAGATCTTTAGTTGATGCCCATTGACGAGCATGGGGATGGCTTCTTCATCAATAGTCCAGATAAGGACAGAACCATTGTCATTACACTTTTCCACTGCACATGGTCCTAGCCATCTTGTCCTTAGCTTCCCTTTGAAATCCTTATGTCTGGAATCATACAACAATGCCCAATATCCCAGCTGGAATTGTTTGTCATTGAGGTGTCAGTCATGCCATATCTTCCTCTGAAGTTGAACCACTTCTGAGTGGAGGAGGGCCTGCATCTGATGTTCATATAACCCATTTAGTTGCAATAACCTTTCTTGTTGAGCATGGCTGAGATCTAGGTCCAGCTGAGCTGCCAGCCTCAATGTGTTGTACTCAAACTCGATTGACAACAAAGCTCTCTTCCCATAGACCAGCTCATAAGGTGTGAAACTGGTTGTGGTCTTCCAAGTGTTGTAGGCCCAAGTGGCCTCAACCAGGTGATCTGCCCAATCCTTTATGCTGCTGCTCACCACCTTAGTCAAAATCCCTTCTAATTCTCTATTGGTGACTTCCACTTGCCCATTTGCTTGAGGATGATATGGGGTGGAAGTCCTATGCTTGATCTTGTGATGAGCAAGCAAGTCTTCAACCAAGTTGGAGGTGAGCTGGCTTCCTTGATCGGTGACTAACTCTCTTGGGTAGCCAAATTTGTAGAAAGTGTTTTCTCTTAAAAACTCAGCCACCTTTTCTTCTGTTGATGCTTTGATTGCCTTGGTTTCTGCCCACTTTGTCAGATAGTCTGTGCACACAATGATGTAAGACCTTTTCCTTGAAGGAGGGTTGATAGGACCCATAAAATCCATACCCCACTTCTCAAATGGCTCAAGAGTCACTTGAGGTTGGAGAGGCATTTTGTCCCTTGGAGTCGGTTTCCCCATCCTTTGGCATCGGTCACATTGGTTGATATATCTTCTGACATTTTGATGAAGAGTGGGCCAATAATAGCCTGCCTGTGGAATTTTGAAGGTGGTCCTCTTGGCTACAAAATGTCCTCCACAAGGCCCATTGTGATAGGTTAGTAGGATGTTAAAGACTTCCTCCTCCCTTACACAACGCCTTAAGATCTGATCAGGGCCAAGTTTGAACAGGTTGCCCCCGATCCAAGTGAATGAGGCACTCTTCCTCACGATTTTGCTCTTCTCCTTTGAGGATAGATGCGGAGGGAACTGTGCTGAGACCAAATAGTTTGCTATATCAGAAAACCATGGGGAGAGTACTGAGATAGCAAGCAGATGTTCATCTGGCATCTGGTCAGCCACTATTCCTTCTTCACCTGCAGGCAAATCCAATCTAGACAAGAAGTCAAGAACAACATTTTCTTTACCTGGTTTGTGAACGATAGTCAAATCAAACTGCTGCAACAAAAGTAACCATCTAATAATACGAGAATTCACATTAGGCTTATTCATTAAATATATAATTGCAGCATGGTTAGTATGTACAAATGTTTGATAGCCAGTGATGTAGTGTCGGAACTTGTTCAGGGAATGGACCACGGCCAGGAACTCTTTCTCAGTTACCGTATAATTCATTTCTGCCTTGGATAAGTTTTTGCTGACAAAGTATATGGCATATGGAAGTTTTTCTTCAACTTGTCCTAAGGCTGCCCCTATGGCTTTGTTCGAGGCATCAGTGTGGATGTGGAAAGGTAGGGCCCAGTTTGGGCCTCCCAAAATTGGGGCGGACACCAAGTTATCCTTTAATTCATTCAGAGCCCTCTGGCAGTCATCATACCATTTAAACTCAACATCTTTTGCTAAGAGGACAAACAATGGCGAGGCTAGCTTACTAAAGTCTTTAATGAATCTTCTATAATATCCTGCTAAGCCTAGGAAACTCCGAACATCTCTTACCTTCTGAGAAGGTGGAACCTTTTTGATGATAGCAATTTTACTGGGATCCACTTGTATCCTTGGCGAGAAATGGTATGACCTAACACTGTCCCTTCAGTCATCAGGAATTCACATTTTTCAAGGCTGAGGGACAGGTTCATCTCAATGCACTTGCTCAAAACTTTTCCCAGGTTGGACAAGGCTTCTTGGAAGCTAGACCCGTAAGGAGTAAAGTCATCCATATAGATTTCCACCGAATCATGGAAAAACTCGGAAAAGATGCTTAATACAGCTCTCTGGAAAGTGGCAGGGGCATTACATAGCCCAAAGGGAAGGACATGGTAGGAAAAGGTACCCCATGGACAAGTGAAGGTGGTCTTATCTTGGTCCTCCGGGCTGATTTGGATCTGATTATACTCACTGAACCTATCTAGGAAATAGAAAAACCTCTTCCCTTCCAGTCCATCCAACACTTGATCTATGAAAGGTAAAGGGAAGTGGTCGTTCTTGGTGGATTTTTTCAGTTCTCTGTAGTCCACACATATTCTCCATTTCCCATTTTTCTTGGGTACCAACACCAGAGGAGAAACCCATTCGCTATCCGAGATGGGGTAGATGAATCCTGAATCCAAAATTTTTTGCACTTCTTCTTTAAAAATGTCCTTGAGGGCTGGATTCATTCTCCTCTGAGGTTGCCTGACTAGTTTACAGTCCTCCTTAATGTAGATATGATCGGTACAGATCAAGGGATGGATTCCCTTCATTTCCTTGTAGCTCCAGGCAAAAGCCTCCAAATGGCAGGTCAAGAGGATACATAGCTCCTTTTCCTGAGAAGGAGAGAGAGAGGAGCTAATATTTAAAGTCCTCTCAGGGCCAAACTCCACATTCTTAACTCTGGGAGTGGTCAGATCGGTCACACATAGGTCCACTAAAGCATTGGCTTGGGTATCTTCCACCAACTCTTCCAAGGATAGAGCACCAGGGGGAGGATTTTGGATTAAGTTCTCAATCAAATCATCCTTGGTTTGAGGACCTCCCCTGGTGGCCTCTACTGTGCATAATGGTGCAGAGTAGACCTCATCCTCTTCTCCTTCTTCCAACCAGAGGGGTTAGTCATGTTCTAGCAGAGGTTGGGAAGGAGTATATAGGACCAACTGTTTGGACATAGGCCCATTTTTGATGGTCATGCTTCCGGTTCGATAGCTGATGTGAGCATTTGTAGTAGCTAGCCAGGGCCTTCCCAAAATGAGAGGATATCCGGTGAGTTTTTCCTTTGGATGAAGGACCAAAAATTCCGTAGGATACTCCCAAGAGTCGACAGAGACCAAGACATCTTCCACGATCCCTTCAAGAGTCACGGTGGAGCGGTCTGCCAATTACAGCATTGTCGAGGTCTTCCTTAAGGAACTCTGAAGGTTGAGCTTAAGCATGGTGTTCCTGGTCATCACATTAATGGCGGCCCCTAGATCAATCAAGGTGTGGGGTATGATGGTGCCATTGATGTGTACATCAACTACAGGGCTCCCAGGGTCCAAATACTTTGGACAGATTACTTGCCCCAACATGAGATCGGACAGTTGTCCTATGACACTGATGGTTGAGGCATCTTTCTTTCGCTTGCCTGGGTGCCTAAAACACTTCTCCTTGATCAATTTGTTGTATATCAGTACATCTTTTATGGCCTGGAGAAGTGGTATTTTCACACACAACTGCTTGAGTTCTCCCAGAAGCTCATCCTCTTCTGGGTTGGGTTGTGTGGTTACTGTGAGTCGCTTAGGAAAGGGTGGAATGGCTTGGGGTTCACTTTCCTGTTTCTCCTCCTCCTCCTCTAGGGGAGGAGGTTAGCGTTCTGGAAGGACCTTCCCAGATCGCAGGTTGATCTCGTGGATCTCCACAGCATAGGTAGGGCATGTTGTCTCCCCAGTATATACCTGCTAGGCCTGTCTGTTGTTGGGGTCTGGGTTCGGTTGAGCAGGCATCAGGGGTTGTCTTGGAGGAGCAAGAGGTAATGGTTGTGGTTGAGTTGGGGGTGGAGGCAGAATGGCGGGAGGAGTGTTGTATTGGGGCTTCCACCCCAGTTGAGGTGCATTCCACTGAGATTGCGGCTGGGCATGAGAGTGAAACGAGTGAGAAGGTGGTTGAGTGTGGTATGGAGATGGATAAGACCATGGAGGAGGTGCGGACCAGGAAGGATGAGCAGGGGGACCCCAAGAAGGCATATGAGCGGATTGGTTGGGGTGGTAATAAGCTTGGGATGGCCCTTGCATCCCCTTCTGATAAGGTCTAGGTCCATGAGGCCTCCTTTGGTTGAGGAAGTAGAGAGGTTCAGTAGCCACCTGGGTCCCTAGGTACATGGCTTTAAATCCAGGCAAGGTAGGGCATTGGTTGGTGGGATGGTCTTCCTCACAAACGAAACATACCTCTATTGAGTGCAATGGGCACTCATTCTTGGGATGCTTCCTCGTGCATCTAGAAAAAAAATGGGCAAAGCCCTCTCAGCTTCTTCTTTCTTTTGCTGAAGTCGGAAGGTATCAAGTTGCATGGCAATATTCTATCTCATTTCGCTCTTAAGGTCTTCCATCTGGTTAGCAAACTCATGCTTGGAGAAAGAGGTACTAGCTGAGAGATGATTCCCCCTAACTCTCTTCCGGGCCGCCCTAGAATGGTTTCTAAACACGGTCTTTATGTCCTCATAAGATAGTTGCTAGATGTCTCCTCCAGCCAGCATGTCAAGGGTGTCCAGAAGGTCTTCAGGGACTCCTCAGAGAAGAACCAACTTCAGAGATTGCAGGTCAAGTGTACACCTGGCCCGTTTATAACTAAGTTGGAACCTCTCCTCATAGTCTTCCAAAGATTCATCGTTGCCCATGGTCATCCGAAAGATTTCTCCCTTAGTTTCCTTGGACCTATAGTAGTCTCTGTACTTGGCGTTGAAGCTTGCTGCATCTGAGCTCAAGTGGTGATACTGTTACCAGGTAACCCCATGAACCAGCATAATGCTGTGTCCTTGAGGGTAGAGGGAAAGAGTTTCAGCTTTTGCTCATCCTTAGCATAGTAATAAGTTCGACAAAGGACAACAAACCCAAACAGGAAGGTATCAGGGTCCTCAATAGTCAGTCCATGGAAGTGAGGTAGAGCAGAGGGACTTATGTTTTTCATTTTCATGTCTCCATTGGTCTCTCGGATGGGAAAGGCACCTTCTATTCTCTCATCTTCTCTTCTACCATTTCGGTTTTAAGCCACGGCTTCAGATGGAGTGTTCTCTAACTCTTCTTCTGTTATAGGATCTTCGTATATCTCAGGAGGTTCACCTATAGGTTCTTCTAGCTCATTGTCACCAGAGAAGAAAGAAGGTTGAATCAGTGATGTGGTGGGGGTGTTGGGTAAGAATTTTCCGGTTTTATCTATGTTCCTACGAGGCATGAAATTGAAAGAATTTTGATTGCTTTTGCTTTTTTCTCTGCTGGTACCTGCAAAACTAAAATAGATTGAACTGCAACTAACTATCTTGCTGAAATGAAAATGCAGAATTGAAATGAAAGCAGGAAAAGACTAATCTATTTTGCTCAAATGAAATTGCAGGAATGAAGTGCTAAGCTACGCTTGCAGAATTAAAATTGTGGAATTGAAATGCTAATCTACGCTTGTAGAATTGAAATTGCGGAATTGAAATGCTAATCTATGAAAGCAGGAAATGTCTATTCTACTTTTGCGGAAATGAAATTGCAGAATGGAAATGAAATAAACTACTTAGCAGAAGGTTGTAGGAGAAAATAGAAGAAAAGCAACAATCACCAATACTCTGATGCTTCCCTAGCAATGGCGCCAAAAAGATGGCGGGCTCCAGTATTGTAGCAATAATGCTGCAACTCCTGGGACTCCCTTCTTTACTTTTATCAACCCGGTTGTTCGTAACAAACCTGGAAGCGACGGTGCTGTATGCACAAGTACTAGCTCTTGCCGCAGCTGTCACTTGGTCAGCTGGCACAAGTCCGCTAGGAGCTTAAGATAACTTCTATGAGCTCTTAGAAGAAGCTTTGTAATTTATGGATGAAAGCTAACTCAAAGAAAGCTAATCTATTTGCGAAAAGAGATTGAAAATTTGGAGGAAAGCGCAAACCCTAACAAACCCTAATTCTACCAGCTAGTTCTACTGATGCAAAGATGAGCATGCAAACTACTGAAAGAGATGCCATTACTTCTATAAAGGTAAAATACATGTGTCTAGACTACATCTGTCCTAAGAAAACATCTTTTTGTAATTTTGATTAAGTTGTCAGTTTTATCATGCATATGCTTTCACTGTTCTTTACTGTGCAGGGGTGGATCAAGGAGGAGGAATGCTTGGAAAAGGTTGGGAAGGTTCAAAGAGGGTCTAAGGAGTCCCCAACACCCTTCCAGAGAGTTTCACAAAGTTTTCGTATCAAGAAACCTCATTTGTGAGCTTCTACAGGAAGTCTGCAGGGGTTCTACAAGATGTTCAGAGATTTCTACAGGATGTTCAAAAATTTCTACAGGGTGTTTAAAAAGTGGATTTTAGAGGATGGGTGAGTGAGGGAAGATGCATGGATGGATAAGGAGGTAGGATAGGGGCCTGGAGTGAGCCATAAATTGGTGGGTGGAGTGGTGAGAAGGTGTAGAAGGCTGACTTGGCTTAAAGAAGGCTAAGGCAATGATTGAGAAAGTAGGTAGGGTTACATGGGCAAAAGGACAAATGGGAATGAGGAACCCAGCTAGGAGATGGAACATGTGTCTTAGATGACGTTTAGGTGGATGAAAGAGTGGTGGATATGCCCTGCACGGTGTACATTCAATCAAATCAACAAAGTCTTGCGAACGATCAAAGTCCTAGCTAATCTAGTCTAACTATCAATAACATGAATGAACAATAGCTTTATTGGAAAGAAAACCATGTACATCAACTATGCAAAGAAACATTTCAGATATCTAAACCCATGACTAGTTTTTGCAAAGGAAAACAATACACTAAGGATTGCATGGTCAAGCAAACTAGTTTTTTTGTTGGGGCAGCACTGTTTCTTCAATTACAGCCCCTGATCCAATAAGGATGAGGTGAAACCAAGAGTGTGGTTGTCCCTTTCTTTGGATATTTTTCTATTATTATCTTACTAAAACACCTGAAACAATTCTATTCATAAACAATGATCTATCCAATCAACACAACTAAATCTGCCTACCAGAAATATGTTTCAAATGCATAAGGGGAAACGATGATGCATAAAGGAAAAGTAACAGTATAGAAAGGAAGCCCTAGGCTCTCAGGTTGGGCCCAACCCTTAGAGTTATGGATCCTATAGAAAACTCAGATTTGATATAAAATCAGACTGCTTCTCATTATCAAAAAATAGTCATAAGAGTTATGCCAAAAATGGCTACAAGAGAACAAAGTAAAGCTAACAGCACTGTGGTGAAAAATATGCAATGGTTTCAAAAGTCCCTTACGAAGGCTGAGGCCTCAACATTTATACATCACGAGGGCCCTAGCTGGCCTCCTAAATCTATGGGACTCGGCTGTCCAAACTGTGAGTTAGACAGTCCCTTCAAAATCTGCTTGGCTGCCTTCTAGATCCAGTTTTGGTGGCCTTTGGAGCTCGGAGTTGGGGGTGAAGATCCTGAGGAAGGGTTATTTAATGCCATAGGAAACCCCCCTATGAATCCTCACCTCAGGCTTGGTTGTCTTCTAGCCCATGATTGCTCGGTTTTGCTCCAACATGTGTCAAAAAGCCTGAAATGAGCACATGTTAGCCACCTAGGAAGAGTGACTACCCTTATTCGTACAAATGACATAAACATACTGACAATAATGTATAAGCTATGAAAAATGAAGGATTGAACAAGGATTGAACAAAGATAATTACGCCAAATGAGCCCAACAAGTTACCAATTTTGGGGCTCATTAGAAGCCCTTGGTTTATGGACATATGAGATTGGGGCTAGAGTGCCCAAATATGTCTATAACAAATGTCAAGCAAGTCAAGTAGCCCATTCACCCCAACATTCTGGTCTCGGTGGCTACCAAATCCTGAAGATGAACTTTGATGAGGCTAAACCCTCCAATATCAACCTACAAACTCGGTTGCACCAATATGACAAGCCCTTCACTTCATCTGCTACTGAGTCTAAAACAAAAGTATCTGCTGGGCCTCTTAGGACACCAAACGATGCTTCTAAAGTCCCTCAACCTAAATTTGGGTCCATTCCCAAGATCCTAAATGGGCCATTATGTCGTAATGTAGCTTCTAGTAGAGTTTCCCATACATATAGTATAGTAGACAACTTGGCACAATCACCTTCTGCCATGTCAACATTGGAAGTCCTCCGGATGTGCCCTTCCCAAAAGAAAGCTCTACTAACTTCCCTAGGAGCTGTCGATTGTTCTGACAATCATTTGATTGTCTTATTGGTTCTACATTAGAGAAACCCCCATTATCTTCATTGGTTTCTTTCCAGATACCAGTTAGAAACCGTAATGCCATCATCTCTAGATGCATTATCGATGAAGGAACATCCATCTCTGTGATGTCTGCTACTATTTGGAAACAACTAAAGTCACTTGAGTTGTCCCCCTCCACCATTAATTTATGTGCTTTGGATGCACACTCCTTGCAGCCCCTCATCATGTACCGCAACTATTAAGGACCCTTGTAGGCAAGACTTTTCATGTCGACATTGAAGTCATTAATTCCGTGTTAGATTACAACATTCTCTTAGGTCATATTTACACATGCAATGTCATCTGTCACATTTGTGGTGTTTCTCAAGATGTGCTTGCCCCATGAAGGGAAGATAGATACAATTGATTAGCTAAATATTATGAGCTGACATCTGTGTCTTCCCTCGAGTCCATTATCTCGTCAATGTGCGAAAACTAGTCTTCAACTCCTTGCACTAGTGTATCACTAGGAGTCTATAAGGATTCCTCATTGTTGGGTGCTTTCCCTCGCCCTCCCTCACCCATTTTAGAACCTACTTCCATGAGTGTGTGCATGCTACAAGCATCACGGGCTACCCTTAAGGAGTCTGGTACACATGATCAACAACCAGCTCCACAACATCCTATTGTTTCTCTTCCAGTTGAACCCTCTGGACCCACTCCTCGTTGACCTCCCCCATTTGTGGGTGCTGTTAGCCTCCTGCTCATAGCAGGTATTCACCTTTCGTGATCGGCATACGTACAGGCCAAATATGTCATGCTTTGCTTACAGCAATGTTCCATATTTGAATCCTCTGACAGAGAAACATTTTTATTGATATATGCATGGTTCATTTTAATCTGGTTGAGAATGGCATCTGGCTGAAGACTAAGAGAAGTATCAAGTTCAGAATCCTTTTCATGATGCATTGAAATGAAGATTCAACTCTGTCATATGGCACAGTCATACCAAGAGCTAGCAAAATCTGAGAAGGCTGTGAAATGCTTACAAAGAGCTTTGTCCATTGATAGGAGGTTTGTAAATGCATATCGTTTGCTTGGTTTGCTTAAACATGGATTGGGAGACCATAAGGGTGCTATTAGAGAGCTTTCTGCTGGCTTGAAGTTTGATAAGTTAAATTTAGAGTGCTTGTACTTGAGAGCATCATCTCACCATGCAATTGGAGAATATGCTAATGCGATGAAAGACTATGATGCTGTTGTTAATATGGATATTGACTCACAAGAAAAGTTTGTACTTCAGTGCTTGGCCTTTTACCAGCGGGAACTTGCTCTATACTCTGCCTCGAGGGCTAATGTAAATTTCAAATGGTTTGATCTTGATGATGATATCCATCCAATGTTCAAAGAGGCCTGGTGTAAGACATTGCGCCCAAAAGGCGTGTGTGAAAAGGTGTAGAACAGATCAATCAATTGTGGCCAGGGAAGCATATATTATATATGAACCATGCCCAGACAGAGAGAAAATATTTAAAAAAAAAAAAGTTCAATTACAATGCCACCTAGAGTAGGTCATCAGCCTGCATGTTGTCCTGGAGTGGGGATTTTGGTGGCCAAATGGATGAAAGCGTTGTCTGATGTCATGTGGCAGCATTCTTTCATTATTTGTCTGTATTTCCTCGACAGAATTAATGGAACGTTCCTTTATATTCAATAACTGAGCTATATATTATAATCTGTCTCAAGCACCACCAGTTATGGGCAATTATGTTCTTGGTATTAAATTTAAAGTGCTTACTCCCGGCTACAGATTTTAAGAATGACCAGTGTACAATGCAATTCATAGTCACAACAGAAGTCTGATCTACTTCTCAAAGTTTGGTGTTCAGTGTTCAGTTGAGCTGCTTTTGATGCATGGAAAATCAAATCTGGATTCCCTTTATGCTGTGCAGGTTTCTAAACTGGCAATTTGTCAAGAGCATAGGCTATCATCGCATGAAAGGCAAACAACAGGCTGGCCAGATTCCTCGTTTTGGTTCCAATGAAAGATTAGGCAGAAGAATTCTTGGGGGAAAGTATGTACAGAATGTAGTACTGTGCAGCGATTCTAACAGAGTCACATCTGTTTCAGCAGTGAATGAACATGGAGATACAGAGCTGTACGAGGCAGATGTGGTAGTTTTTGCTGTGGGAGTCAAGGCCCTTCAGAAAATTGTGGCCTCATCAGGGTCTTTAGCAGCTCGTCATGAGTTTTCTTCAACCACAAGTATTGGGACAGTTGATGTAATGGCCATTCGATTGTGGTTGGATTCATTGATGCAACTTAAAAATCCTTCTAAATGTTCTTTCTGGCATTGGTGCCACATTATTTGACCTTAATACTTTGCAGGAAGAGTTTGCAAACGAAATGGGAAGTGTCCTGGAGGTTGATTTGTATTATGCAAATCCATTTATGCCTTTGTCAGATAAGGTGGTTATTGAGAAGATCATGAAGTATTTGAGTCAATGTGACAAACGTTTTGGGGGCACTCAAATTGTGGACAGTAGTGTGCTTCGATACAAAGAAGCTGTTACTCTTTTTTTGGGCCTGGCCCACACCAGTATATGGCATCTACCAAGACGAGTTTCTCAAATCTATTTATTGCGGGTGATTGGCTGAAACAAGGCCCGGGTTCACATGGAGCTCGAGGATTGTCTCAGGAGAAATCTTATGTCTCTGGGCTAATAGCTGCAAATGCATCTACGAGAAGTCTTGGGATAGATTTCTGTGCAAACATAATTGGCGTGGAAGAAGATAGGGACAGTGATATCGCTTCTGTTGAACCCCATGTTTATCTAACAGTCACTATTTCTAAAGGAGAAGGTCCTTTCCTCGAGTTTATTTGCACTGGGTATACCAAAGAGGTTTCAATCGATGCCATGGTTTTCAAACACCCACAGAAAAAGGCATCAGATCAAGGAGATCAAATTCCATACGATGGACCTGACTTCAACGATTTGGATGAGAGTTTACAGAAGGCCCTTCGTCTACGGGTTTGAATGGGTCGATCCTGCTGGTGGAAGGCGTTCGTGTTTATAGCAATACCAATGGCAAAGCCAAATACCCCATTTCTTTTGACCATTGGTCAATCTATAAATACCCATGATACTTTCATGTTCACCATTGCTGTCTCACTGGATCTCACCCTTTTGTATTTTGCAATGAGGCTCCTAATTCCGGTTTCACCATTCCCAAATGCACAGTTGTGATGAAAACAATGTCCGAAATTTCTCAGAAATCCCAGTCACCCTTGATTTTAACAGCACTGACGACAGAGATAGTCACCATATAAATGCTGCTACGGGATTAAATGATCCAGCTATTGCCCAAAGAATTTTAGAGCTTGTTTACGACAATAAAGTGGCACGATGCTTTTGTTATATACGGAACAGGGGAGCGATCTATTGACCAGAGACCAGAGAGCAGGTTGAGGAGGGCGTAAGTAGCCTAGATCTCTTCGACTCCATCTTCATTCACCATAAGCACAGGATCAGCAATCTTTACTTTCTTATAAGTGGTGAATAGGAAACATGTAACGCATAATGCTCTGCACCTAGTTAACGAAACGCACAGTAAGTTGAAGACTGAAGGGACAGCCACCGCCTCAATCCAAAAAGACAAAAATCATTTATGGAACCGCCTAAAGGATTCCTGGGCAGTTATTACTCAGCTATGACCAAATAGCCAGCGCATCACAAGAAATTACCCATAAACTCAATTCGGATGCTGCTGCCTCCATCGCAGCTTAAATAGATATTTTTTGCATTTACTTCAGCAGAGATTAGGGTAGAAGCTATGATTCCATCAGATCGATCTGAGATCTGCTTGTAATAGATTTTTGCCTATTTAAACAACGCTGTTCGTTGTTCAAAGTGTGAGAGTTTTTTTTGATCGACAGGCTGATTGTGAGGCCTGCTGTGTACACTCTGAGAGGTTTAATGAACAGAGCTTGCTGGAACTAATGTGTTTGGACTGTCTACATGTGTGTTTGATGGCTGAAGAGCTGACTACAGAATCCTCGTGTTTCCTCATGGACTAATAAGTTTTCCTCTTCTCTTTCTTGCCTCTGTTTTCAGTTTTAATGTGTTTATATCGCCTTTGTGTTATGATCTAAATAACAGAAAAGAAGACTAGCTCAGAATTAGCTTAACAGCACTCTGTGCTCAATTCCTGTTATTTCTCTATGTTTATCTTCTAAACTAGCCTATAATATGAATTCCTCTTAGGCTCATATTTGCGCTAGTTTCCTCCGTTTATGAATCTTGTTGTAGGAATTCAAGTAATTGCTCCTATAGGATATTCATTCCCATTCCCTCTGTTAGCACGAATGAAAATTACTTAGCTGTCTTTCATTCCCTGACCTCCATTCGTCTCATTTCAAGCTTCAATATTGGTCCATGTGTAGCTATCCTGCTCTATATTCCTCTTCCGTCAAAGAAAACACATCCTTCAGTCCACATCCTTGACTCCATGCCCAATGTTCTAAACCTTTTGCGCTTTGCATGCCTCTCTGCTTAAGACCATTCTCTCCTCACCAAAAAACAAAAACCTTGTACTCAATAGCTAGCCTAAGATCATTCCCTAAAACAAAGCTAAATCCCGAAGAGAGAGCCCTCTCTGACTGCTGGTAGGCTAGGACCGGCAGTCCAAAGCTTGGTCTGTGGTTACCTCGGCCGTATCCCTGAAGGATGCCAAGGGACAACCTGAGTGTTAACATAATGGCGACTCCACTGGGGAACCTGAAAGAGTGTTCATGTTTAGTTCTGATCTTCGATGGTGGACAGAGATCAGGCACTCCAAAGTAACGGCACCCACCTGGCGACTCCACTTCATTTTCATTCAAGACTCCACTGAGGAACGAACCAATTCTACAACCAAATAGTCCATATTTCAAAGCATTATCAGTAAGACAGGATGACCGGGTTCGTGGAAGATCTTTCATTTGATAAATCTCTAGATATCTTCAGGGAGAGTTTATCAAAATTTGAGCTTGATGAAGAGTTTTTCGAATTGATGTTGTTAAAAACAGCAGGAGGCTCGCATAAACTTTTCTTTGATTTAGTTGTTGAAAGATATGTAAATGAAATTGAACTCTTGCAATCTCAAATCCAGTCATATCATTT